>RXPK01000103.1:2763839-2778709 GCA_004143645.1 Protaetia brevitarsis
AAAAGACGATTGTTGTAAGATCAAGACCTTGTGTTGCTTTCCCTTACTATACTACCTCACCACAGAGGTCAAATGATGGATGTTAAGTTATGTCCATCGGTAATTTACCAATAGACGTTTCGATGCGCTTTTGCCGTATTGTTGAGTATACCGTATGTGAGATACAATATATCACCTGTTGTAATGCTTCCACAAAATAGGAGCACTGTAATAAAACAACGAGGATGACATAGAAGGTACAGAACAGAATGGTATTAAAAAATCCCTTTCATTAGCACTGCACGTGTCAGTTGTATGAGTGCCTCGGGTGACCTACTTGTATCCTAGCATGTGTAATATATACTCTTAAAAAGTTGAATATACGTAAACCTGTTCCGTCAATCTCTTCTAATGCGTTATTGACCAGTTTATGGTTTAATAAATGTGCATGCTCGCTTCATTTACTGGACGTACATGTAGAGTTAGGCCGTCGTCCACCGAAAAGATCGTTACATTTTAAACTGTATTTGCTTCCATCTTCGTGCAATAGGTCATATAGAGAGATCGTATAACATAATATAGCGTAACTGGTACATCGTCTGTTAGATGGAACCAATGGTTGTTGAAACATTTGCTGATTGCTTCTGTTTTATCCGGTAGATAGAACAATAAAAGCTTGATATTTAAGCTGTTGTGAATTTTGTACATTGCATTACTGTCTTATTATCTCTATTGTTTTATCTTGCTAGATTGTTGCCCCTAAACTATTGATACAACTAATTGCGGTATTACTGGCAGCTTCCGCATATTGTGCTGTGTTTCGTACCATGATTACGATACTGCATTTCATCGAAGCAAAATTCATCAGTATATGTGCAAAAGAAAGTACGGCTCCAGTATATGAACCTTGCGGTTACTCCATGAAATATGCTAAGTAACTAAATTTGCAGTTGTTCATTTTCAAGTTAGTTTTTGTCTCAATATCACAAATTGTTAATGTTCAGATAAGCAGGAAGTGAACCAATTATCCGCATTACCTTTAAATACTATACTGGTACAGTTTTTGTAGTAGCATTGGATGCTGAACACATTAAATGCTCCATTAAAACCGCAGAATACTGAAATTGAATACCTTTCTTTGTCAACTTCGTTTAAAATAGTATTTTAGAGAGACATTAATGCTGTGCTAGTGGATTTATTCAAAACCGTTCTGGTTCTCATTGAGAATATTAATTTTTTTTCTTCAGAAAATGCCCTAGATGCTACTCAAATACTTTCGCAATGTTGGAGATCAAACACATAGATCATGGTAACGCTATGATTATTTCCCTTTTACTATTTACACAACTATTTATTTATTTATAAAATGAAACAACTGCAAAAAGTTTAAAACGATATAGAAACATTGACAACGTGAAGAATAAATTAATAAAATAGGTTAACGACTTTAATAATAACTGCGAAAATCTTTCAAAATGCTGGCAGATGTCATTTGCTCCACTAGTGTGCTTGTTTCTGATTTTATGCATTTCTAATAGTGCCACATCGGATAAATCTAAAATTATTTTGCTGCCTTTTACAAGTATGAAGCGCCAAATTAATAGATCACCATTAGTTCTTCGTTTGCATGGTGAATCAATTACTGCAGTGACACATACTAAGTTGTTGGGTTGTCATGTGGATATTTTTTTTTATCGTGGGAGAAGCATTTGTCATTTGTTGTAAGCTGTGCTCGCTGAATTATGTTTTATTTAAACTCATATGTTGTGTTAATATTGATACTCTACTGCACGGAAAAAAATAAGTATGTACACACTATTACAATTTTGCAAATAACTTTTTGTAGTTACCCTTATTACATTTATAATCTTCTTATTCGCACTGCTGTAGCAAAAAAACTGTCAAATTTGTAAATGCTAATAATGCAACTACATTATAGACACAATTTTACTAAAATAAAGGCAAAGCTGCTAATAAATTACTTACAAAATTTTGTTACTGTTCCATTGACAAATTCTAAAAATTGTAAACTTGTAATAATGACATACGCAACTATGTGGTAAATCACTACACATTATCCGGGGGTAAAAAGGCTGATGACATCACATTTCTCTACCTTTCTATTGGTGCATTTTTTGTGACCAAATATTATCTAATGCATCTCCACATGCGCATTGTTTATCATTTCCGTGTTGCTGTTACCGTTGGGGCACGTTTTGTTTGGTAGCGGAGGTAAGAAGACATTTTGCACACTTTTATCAAAGATGAAATGAGTGGCGTGAAGGAAGTTTGCATGAATGGAAAATTAAAAAAACCGCTCTGTTTTTGATGTATGAACGTTTAATATCTATTTGTTTCATCATTATTCAATTGCATGCATCTTTTATATTTAGCAGAATTAGTAACATTAATCGGCTTGTTTGAATGAACAAGTTTCTTAGTAGTCGCTTGGTTATGCAGTCATACTGCATATATCAGTATATATTTGGGAATCACACACCAAGGTTATTGGGCACTTAATAGTGATAATGAATTATTATTTAGTAAATAATTTTAACTCGCACAAATAACTAAATCCATTCAGATTGATAACATGTGATATATGTTGTACCCCTCCATTTCCATCAAAAAAAAAAACCCGCGTCTTCTTTAATAGATTAACAGAGGGTGACAGACTGCAAGTCAGTCACATTTGGTGGTTTGTTTGGATATGTTAATACGGAGAATCAAACACGAAAACAGATACACGTGCAATGCAGGTGGTGCGTATAATGCAATACTGTATTAGAATAGGTGGGTTTCTATATTTCTATCCGAGGGAAAATTCTGATTGGTTGACGTCTGAATGTCTAGAAATTTTGTCAATCCTCTTATCTGAACAAAGAATTCACACGTAAAATTCTGATAGTCATTTTCTTTTCTATTAAATTACCCACGTAGTTTCAACTCGTCTGGCAAGTTCTGGAAAAATCAACATACTAAACATATTTGACTAGCGCAAAATTAACGCCAACACCGTAATATTTTCAACAGTGTATAGGGTAATTAAGAGAATTGAGAAGCTGTTAAATACTTGTATATTTTTACAAATTCGTAAAAGTTGACATACTTTCTAAGTTTTAGTAAAAATAAACATACGAAACTGTTGTCTTTTTACTTCGTGTTGAAGGTTAGGTTATGTGTGAAGACGTGACAAAATAATAAGTTTTAAGGTTAATTTTTTATAAACCATACGTAGATTTATTTTAGTTGCGTTCACTACACATGTTTCATATTGTTTTGTATACAATTATTGTGGGTTCAGGCAGTCTTTATAAGTTTTAACTTGATACTAGTATTCATAATCTTAAAAAATTAAGTGCGTTTGACCATGACATTCATTACGAAAGAATGATTACGAAGCTCATGGATTCCCTTATTATAAGAATTTTTTTTGAATGGCTAATTCAATTTAAAAATATTTTTATTTGGAATTACCTATTTCATTTCATTCATAATAATTATTGTTTTTGTGAAAATGCAATAATGTAATATAAATAAGTGTGAAAGTATTTAAAATGCTATAATGTAATGGCGCTGCTATATGTTTTATTTATTATATAACGAAAACAAAGAAATTTTCAATAAATATAAATGTGCTCCCGACTTGTTGTTTTATTTGCTTCGATTTGGTGAATATTTTTCTTTGATACATCCTTTGTTTGTGTAATAAAGTTTGATAATAGGAAAATACTGATATAACATATATTTTTTTTTAATGTTAACTTCGACTAAAAATTGGTTAAATGCATGTGTATCACCATTTCAAGTTTTTGAAGCTATTCTACCAGCGCGGATCTTGATGAAACCATAGCTAGAGTCGTAGGTAGGTAGGTATAATGTAAAATACTCAATTACTTCAGTGGCACAACAAAACTTAATGTATAATATATATAATGTATAACCTATGTATATTATATATTAATCTTAATCGTGTAGATTAATTAAATATAAAAAAAATTATAAAAACAAACTACTACATTTTACGTTTACGGTATTTACAAAATTATTTAAGATTCTGTTACACTTAACAATGACGTCCATTACAGCACAGTATAAACAGTTACTACATTTAGTGAAACTAATAGTTGCATTGCTGTAAGAAAATATAATAACGGTTGGTAAACTTTTTACTAAAATACTGTGAAAGCTTGACTTGACACATATGTTTAGATAAGTGTTACAAATTGTAATATATGTTAATACAGGACTTATCTACAAATGTTTAGAAAAATATACTACAAGTTGCAATTATTTTATTACAGATTGTAGTAAAATTTTATGATTTTATAGTAAAATTTGTCGCAATTTTTTTTTCGTGTGATGTTTTACCATCCGCACATTTCATCCAGGCTGTGGTTTGGTATTATATTCTGGGGCCAGTCAACTCACTTTTTACGTTGTTTTATTATTCAGAAACAAATTGTTCTCACTATGTTTCATCTAAATAGGACTACCTCCTACCTAGCTGTATTTAAGGCTAATGGTTTAATGTCACTGCCTTCGTTATTCTTATATGAATGTGCTATATTTGCAAAAAAAGCGCTATTCTTAGTTTAATTTAAATAAAGACATAAATACCATGTATGACACTAGAAATTCAATTCCAGCTCATAGAAGCGCTTTATATGAAAGAAGTTCCAAATCGTTATTTTGTAGTCAAACTACCGCACTGATCTTATTCTACAGCCATCCGTAATGTTCGCCTGGTCGCTCCGAATATTTTGAGACCATGCCGAACAATCTAGCTACTGTCGTTCCGGAGTTAAAAAAAACGAAAAAAACTCGCGTTTCTTAGCCGCTTTTTTTTTATTTTAGGACACGAGATAGCGTTGCGAGCCGGTAAATAACACCGAAATCCTAATGTGTTATACACTGTCGGACGCGTTTTTCGACGAGGATTCCATTTCTGACAGCGTCGTACCGCTATCGGTAACCGTTTTGGAAATATCGTTAAAAACGTAAATTTTTATCGAAAATTTTAGCAAAAATCGGTAAAAAATCACCGAAACCTTGAGATAACCTCAACATGTTATACACCAAAATAAGCGTCTCTTCGAGGGAAATCGAATGGCACCGCGCCCGTCCTCCTAGCTCTTATCGTTCTCGAGATATGGGCGTTTAAAGTTTGAAAATTAAAATCGACGCTACGGCGCTCAAGAGGTGACCTTTAGAAGCGTCTCTCGACGAGGAGTCGAATGACGAAAAGCACGATTCGCTATCTCTAACCGTTTCCGGAATATTTGAGGTCAAAGTTTTGAAAAATCAGGTCGACGCTAAAAGCGCCATTTTTACTTTACTTTAATGACACTAGAAATAAAAAGAATTACTCAATTCCAGCTCATAGAAGCGCTTCATATGAAAGAAGTTCAAGATATATTTGCACAAAAGTATTTAATAAATTACCGTCAGTATTTGAGGTCATTGAAAATGTCTGGGTTTAAAAGAGCTGCGAAAGATTATTTTATCGAGAATTGTTTTTATAGAATCTCTGAGTACCTCGGTTAGAACTGTGTGGTTGCTTGGTATCTTGAGACTGCTCTGTGTACACGTCTTACGCTAATTCTGTTTTTACTGATATTTTTTTTAAGGATGTAGGGGAAGGTGGGGCAAGATGGGAACATTAAGCTTCAGAACACTGCATCAGGATTGCAAATTGATATGCAAGGTTCTAAGTACGCTTGTTGTAATCTTTAAACATTTATCTGCTGATGATGTGATTACAATTTTCAATGGTACTCTTGTGTTGTGAGAAAATTTTGAAAAGAAATGTGTAAATACACCATCTTGCCCACCATGGGGCAAGATGGGGTTCCAGTGAGTTAAGAAATGGGCGTACCATAAATCTAGGTAATAGTTAAAAAAAATAGATTCTTAAAATATTCTTAAAAACATGCAGGAACAAAGCTTAAAACTCTTTAAAGCGGAAATACTTAAATAAAAAAAAAAAACAATAACGATAAGAATATTAAACTTAATCTTCACAATTGAGACAATAGAAGACGAACTCATCCACGTTATTCGCAGAGCCTCCATGTACCCCACCTCGCCATCCATGGCTTGTATCAATACTTCCCCTTGCAATACTAACATTGAGCGTCATCTTTCTCAACAGAAGAACTTGTTATTACCTTACGTTTTCTAAAAATCTATCTCTTGCTTTCTTACAAAATTCGGCGTCTTCATCTCTTCTGTTTTCTCTTTCATTTTTTCATTAACTCTCCCTCAGGCACTTCTATGTTCCTTGGGATTCTCCAGACTTCTATTTTCTTGAGCAGATTTTATACGTAGTGCTTGTAAGATTTTGTCTTTCCCTTGTTAAGCTTTGATTGAACCTGTACTTATTCCTAACATAAGAAATAGGCATTATGTCTTCCCTGAAAGCATAAATAGCATATCAGGCATAACGGACCAGACTGAAGAGTGAGATAGTATGATCCCCATGTGCCCCATACCATAAGCCCCATCTTGCCTTTTGGGTCATTTTCTGGTTATGTTATAATAAAATTAATATTTGAAAAAACAAATAACGCACTATAGAAATACATGCAATACATGTCAATTAATAAGCACAAACAAGTGTAGTTGTAAATAATTACTTAATGCTTCGATACTGCCGTTGAACTCACCATCAAATAATAACGAAATTCCGGAAATTGCAAAGTTCACGCACAAACAGCAATAACTTTGTATTACGACTAGTAAATTTCCTACATTGCAACAAACATTAAAACAGCACTTGTCAATATTAGGGCTGTTTTATTTGACAGATGCTTACTGCCGTTTTGTAGATAAGACAATGTCCCCATCATGCCTCGTGGCCCCATCTTGCCCTACCTTCCCCTACCTGCTATTTCATTGATAAAGCTTATAATTTTACGATCAAATGGCAAATAAAGAATTATTATTATTATTATAAATATAAAAAGCCAAGAGACTCCAGTGTTTAGGTCAAATTGTTGGACAGGTTAAAAAAAAATCTCTAAGACCTCTAATGCGACTAAGCCACATTTTGCATAGATCCCTTCAATTCTAGTGGATTTTCATTGGTTATTATTATATTATTATTCAATATTGAAATTTGCTTACCTTTCTGTATGCACTATACGTAGCCGCCAATATAGCACATGTTATCACCCACGACACAGAAATCAAAATAGCCCGTGACAGTGATGGTATCCCGATGAAATTAGTCGTATTCGTGTTAACTATAGCGTTTTCCATATATATCTTCCTGCAAAAATTCTGCTCGTGTGAATGTTCTTCACTGTTAATATAAGATGGCACTGCGTACACAAAATAATGATAGGCCGAAGATTTGGTAGTGTTAGTCAGGCAATTTTTGAAACATTCTGATCCGTTCCAACAGGTATCTCGCATATCTTCCGGGCACTTCATCCACTGCAGTTCTTTCCGCATTGATGATAAGAA
This sequence comes from Protaetia brevitarsis, assembly GCA_004143645.1. Taxonomy (NCBI): domain Eukaryota; kingdom Metazoa; phylum Arthropoda; class Insecta; order Coleoptera; family Scarabaeidae; genus Protaetia; species Protaetia brevitarsis. The sequence continues at coordinate 2,771,289 of RXPK01000103.1, forward strand.
ATAGGATGTAATATCAGCCAATAGCAGTCCGTTCATTACGCAGTGGACAAACATGTTGTTAATATAGGATAAGGGCGACTCCGAACCAATGGGACACAGGTTTCTTACCAGGTTTACATTCATTTGGGTGTATTGTCCCAGGAGGGTCAGTAAATACTGTAGGGGTAACGTAACAAATACGTACGCGCACACGTATTGTACAATGTTTTCACCTTCAATTAAAATTCAAAAATGTTAGAAAAGAAGTGCCGGCAAATTCAGAATATCGTCAATGCTTACTGTCAACATTGTCTCTCACCACTAAAGCGTTGAAATAACGCAGAGACAAGCTGCACGCGTTAAGTGAACAAACGTAAGCCCATATCGATGGAAAACGATATCTAGACGATGTAATAGTGGCCACACTTTTTTGACTTTGAGTCTTCGATGAACTGGACGTGTAACCGGTGAGTGAGGAACCAGCATCCATAAAATTGCTCGACATTTTATCTGAATTAAACTCATCCGATTTAATCAATCAAATGTCACAAATAGTTTCGAGTTGATATATATCAATAATTGCATCTGATAAGTGGATTCTTGATATATTTTTTTAATTAGCTATTTGAGTTGGCAAATGGGCTCTTGACATCTCTTTCAAATCAGAAATAGTAAGCTCAAAATATTTGGAATTCATATCATATTTTTTTGAAAGATAAAGCGTCTATCGCTGAGCCCTTCACATTGTTTATTACATAAAGACAGTTTTCCGATGGCAAAAAGAACAGCAATATGCATTCGACAAAATTAAAGGATTTTTGGCATGTGAACCGATATTAGGACACTACGACGAAAGAAAAACATTAATCTTATCTTGTGATGCTAGCCCGTATGGTGTCGGTTGTGTTCTTAGTCAAGAAAACGAATCGGGTATTGAATGTCCAATTGCATACCACAGTCGAACTCTATCTTCTTCAGAAAGGAACTTCGCGCAAATTGACAGGGAAGTGTTAGCGATTGTTGTGGGAGTTAAGAAATTTCATGATTATTTATACGGTCGACGTGTAATTATACGTACTGATCATAAGCCGCTGCTAGGAATCTTAAGCCTCAGTAAGAGGACACCAGAAGTTTTTTCTCCTGGAATGCTGCGTTGGATAATTTTGTTGAGTGCTTACGATTATGATTTACAATATGTTCCAGGGAAACAAATTGGAAATGCAGATGCACTAGCGGACTACTTCTGAAGAAATATCCCGGCATAACCAGTCTCAGATGTTCTTATGCTCTGAGAACGTACCAGAAAAAATTGTCGATTCAAAGGAGTTGCGAAAGAGACCGCAAATGGTTTTTGTTGAGAATTTCTGCAATGGGTATGGAAGGATGCCTGAAGAAAATTGTAGTTCCCTGCTGAATTTTACCTACTTGCAGCGACATTAGAAAGTCTTATCAGAATTGTTTTGCTTTGGGGTACGCGAGTAATAATCCACCAGCGTGCGCGAGGAAATTGTTGAGTATACTTCATTCTGCCACCCCAGGAATAGTGAAATGAAAACCTAGCTTCGATGTATGTTGGTGCCTATTATATACAAACAAATTGAAGAATAGCAATGGTTGTTTTAGAATGTAGGAGGCCTGAAAATGCCCAATATAGCTCCAGTTCATCTATGGGATGGTCACGTGCTCCTTGACACGTTTACACCTTGATTTGCCGTCCTATAAATGAAATTACTTCTATCTATTGATTCGTATTCAAATGGCTGGAGTACGACTGTCTCTGGCCCTTCAGCGCTGCGGTGATGAAAGTGTTAAGAGAGTTATTCGCCATCCACGGTATCCAGATGTTGCGTGTCGGTAATGGAACAGCATTTACGTCGCTGGTTTCAATTGTTTCTGCTGCGGAAATAATGGAAGTAGGCAAACTCTATTGCCCCATTCACCCTAGCAGCAATGGCAAGCTGAGAGGATGGTGCAAAGTGTGAAGGCAGCTTTGAAGAAAATGTCTGGTAATGACATTCCAACAAAAATTCCAGGTACTTCTCACGCAACATATCACACTCACAGTGTAACCAGTAAGTCACCCTCTGAAATTTAATGAACGGAAACTGCTACGATGTTGACCAAGGTTTACCCGGATTTACAAAGAAATGGTGAATAAACAAGATATAAGTTCTAGAGAGCGCATGCTAGAATCTTCCCAGAGATGACAAAGTGTTCGCTCGCTCTTACACTCCTGGCCAAAAGTGGACACCTTCTACCATAATCGCAGCAACTGGACTGCCACTTTCAGAGCAGCGGGAAAGACGCCACTCCTAATAGAGAAATTGACCAGTTGTGTTAGAGACTGAACTAAGTATGGTAAAAACGTTTTCAAAATGTTCCACAGCACGTCGTCAAAACCTGAACTATTTTCACCTTTTAATTTACTAAATATACCTAACATCTCAGCTTCAGTATAAGGCAAGAGACATACGCATTAAAATTCACAAGAATGACATTTATCAGTTTTTATTGATTAAATATAAAAATAGCTTAATATTATATTTAATATGTTAAATAACATAGCAATATGTATACATTCGTTAATGAACACCAAAATGGTAGATTATTTAGTGAATTCCATACATATCTATGTTTTGTGTTGCATTTATAACGTACCGGAAATTTGATCTGCTCTTCCTGAATCCAAAGCTACTCGATCATGCTGATCTATCAGCCTGTTATCCTCCATATTAAACTTTCAGACTAAAAATACAACATATTTATATATTAATCATTCAGTTTTATCTCCTACGCCTTTCCCAGCAGACTTTTTATGTTGGCCTTATCCGTGGCCTTCAACGTATCTCGACTGGGATTGTAGATCTTCTCATCTCCTGTCTCAAAGTTTTGGCAATAAATCGGTGGGTCTGAACAGTCCAGTAAATTCTAAAACCATCGTTTTTAGGTTTTTGTGCATGTTAAGGTTAATATACTCTACATACCCTTCTTTTGATGTACGAAAGTTCTATTGTGCTGTATTGGTAAGGTAATGTAAGCAACAGGACGAACAAGGAGAAGACACATATCTTTTTGTCTGAAATCGTAATTCGGCAGGGTGTCCGCTAGAATGCGCAGAGGGATGAGTGACACTGTTCTAATAAAAGTTGGTCTTAGCTTTTATTTTTTCCGACTCCAGCAACTTGGTTGCAATAACCGAAATTTTACCTCCTCATCAAGCTATACCCTAATAACTTGCTAGACACTCAGTAAATTAAGCAGCTAAAATTTCGTATCGCCAAATCAAATTAATGAAGTGGTACAATTATTTATATTAGATTTTTTGTTGAGTTTTTAAAAAAAAGAGTTGCGTAATATAATCGAATGCCTATGATCGCTGAAAATTTAAGATTTCAATAAAAAATAAAGAGATTCGGGACATTGTAAACACAAGTACATTGACTGCGGTAAGTTGCCTGGCCTGTAGTCAAGTGGCTTGCCACGCTGTGCTTATCAGGGCGGAGTCCGGGGTTCAATCTCCTTGCGTCAATTACGATAACTTCGGTTTTGTTCCGGGTCGTAATGTTGATAGGAGGGAGATTTTGGCTCTGGGGGCCTGATTAAGCTGAATATACACTTAAGGCATTACCACACTTAAAAAAAAAAAAAAAAAAAAAAAAGTGGATGTGAAAGAAGATTTGTATGTACCAGGGCGTTAGGCGCTTTTATAGAACTTCATTTTACCTGTCTTATACGAAATATCACTATATTATATTTTAATAAATAAATTCAACGTTAATGAAGGAAATTGGTAAAGAGATACAATTAAATGCGGGACAAATCGTTTCCTTTCTTAAATTTCTCTTCTTCATCAGGAATATTTCCTACAGAAGTGCAGGCCTTCATGGGAGAATTTCAAAGTAAACTCTGTACAATCTTTGCAACTGCACTGCTGCTTATTGGAGCGCCAACAAAAGTTTAAATCTTTGAAAATATAAAGAATCTGGCTGCAAATCTGTATTTTCTAGCGGCCTAAAGAAGTTTATATCGTTATAATCCTTTGTATCGAGGTTAGCTGCATGAGATGATGTATCCTTGCTGATGAGGACAGTTTGTTTATGAATGCATAGTGTGCAGCTTAATTCACCACTGGCGCCACTTTAACCGGATCATTTGGGAAAAATGTCTACTCTCGCATATGGTTCCAGGACATTTATTTTTTGGCCTAAAACTACCAAGTAACTGGTAAGTAAAATCGAACATTATTGAACTATTTTAATGGTTTTAATAAGTATTTTATATCGTTTCTGCGACCTATTGAAGGAGACGTGAACAAATATAGGTAAATCATAATCTAGATACTACCAGTTTTATACAAAATTAGGCAACTGTTTCATTATCTTGTGATTCAGCTACTAACAAAGCATCTTAGATCGATCTAACTTTATTTTAAATGCCACTCTCAGACGTCCACAATAACCGAAAAAACGTGTAAATGGGGCAGTAATATCTGATTGTTTTGTTGAATTTATCGGAATTTATTATTCGAATATTAAGTGTCCTTGTGACCATGCCATATTCTTATTTTTAGGAGGTTCGAATTGTTTGTGAACAACTTGCCACGCGATCTTCAAGGCACAATATTAACCGCTGCGCATGTGTTTTCTTTTTACGTATTGTGGATCTGAGGAAATACGTTGAAAGATTATATGTGAGGAGTTAACTACTGTTCAGTTTTATAATTTTGTTCATGGAGACTTAAAGCACACTTAGAATAGATCTGCACGTTTGAAACTATGCATATCTCGAAAATCAAGAAATTAATTTAGTAAATGCTTGAAATACGCGGAAAAAGTTTGTGACTATGAGAGGAAACAAAAATGGGGGATAATCTCAACAAAACCCTAAATCCTAAGGTGGCGGACTAAGCTGCTGGAATGCGTGCCCGGATAGAAGACCAGTCTACTAGTCCAACCTTGGAGCACCTGGCGCACTCCATTGTATTTAGCTTTACCTCTGCATGCGGGGCTCTGTGGATGTGGACCTTTTCTTCCCCAGCTACTCGTGGCATCAACCATGGAGGAAGGAAGTATATTAGCGGGACAGCACCGCTAATGAAACAGGGAATGGCGAGCAGAACCTCCATAAGAGCCTCCACTTCCAAAGTCAGAATACCTCGCAAGGAAGGAACAAAGGGAGGAGAAAAACGGCTGGAGCAGATTGAGGAACATGATGAAACATTCATCCATCTGGGAGTGAATCTTCTGTCCTGCTTTAACAACAAGCCAATGTAGAGAAAGTCCACGAGACCAACAAATAAATCAATGACTCAATACACGACAATTTATGAAATTCATAACCGTCGTATCTACGAAATAATTAAGAAAGAATCCTTTTTTCAGTTTATGTAGTTTAACTGATCGTCCAATAACAAAGCATTCCCACAAAAAATATCATGTACGATGCAAATTTGTTTATTTTTCGAGTTTTGGCCAATAATTAGGATAATAGAATCACAAATCACTGTGCTTGGGTTGGCAAGATTGCGCGTAGAAAAATGTTCAATTTTAATTTGAATAAATTTTCATATGACAAGTGCTGAAGTTAAACATTTTCAAAATTATGCTAATTAATTCGGCGTCGCTTCATCAAAACTGAACTATAGTGTTTTTAACAGTCGGTTCATTTATCGAATTATTTTAAGTTACATAGTTATTTGTGCTGCTTAGTTTCCTACTATTTAATTTTGACATAAATCGGAACTGTGTATCAGCTGGTCTTGCCTTTACTATTAATCTTTGACATGTCAAGGAAGTAGTTCTCATGTTCAAATATCATCCAGATGTCTCTACTTAGCGAACTGTTCTAACACTTCAATTCAATTAAAATTTTAATGATCGATAGGCCCCCTATAAAGCAAAACGCGTCCAAGTCATTAAGCAGTCGGATTTTATATATCTATGCATAAAATGTTTCTGAACAAGCTAAATTAATTTTTCAAAGTTTCAATATCCATCACTACCGCCGATCGTAACTTAACATTACATCCGCAATTATCTCATTCACCCCTGTCCTCAATCAGCCATGATTTCACGAGGGAAATTAAAAAAGCTGTATACACACTGTATGTTTGGCACCGGGGGTTATAAATTCTGTGTTATGTTATTATTAGAGATCAATCTTTGTCGATTACGTCGCACAGTGGTTAGGAATCTGACTATACGCGATCCCGAAACGACAATTTTCACTTTTCCGCAATCGCTTGCAAAATTGTGATAGCTACTCTTCTTACATTAGCCTGCAAGCTTCTAGGCTGGAATACAACTGAGCATTACAAAACCAAATTAAAGATACCTACCGCTTTCAAAAGATCGTAAGTTTCACATCTTTTACCCCAAATAATCGATTCTAATGTTTAGAATCATTCACATTGTCCAAAGAAATTCTGGAATATGAAACTGCTTTAATGAGGTTTTATAATGAACTCTCTATCATGCAAATAACTATCAATTTAACCCGATTAAGGGTATTTAGAACGATTACTTTTGTCTTGCTCAAGCCTATATGAATATATGCATATTTCTTATGAAGTCAGTAATTAATCCGAAGTATCAATCAAATGAGGACAAACTAGACGGAATTGTTCAAAATAATATTGTTCCTTAATGATTATAAAATATGTAACGGAAAGTTTATTACAATGCCCTACGTGCCCCTGAAGGTAGCCAGTAGGGGCTTATGGCTAAATCAAGGGTAGAGCTAAAGCCTATGAAATCAGGCTGCAAGGCGAATGGGTCATTACAATCATTCCACAGCAGCTTGTGTTGTGAACGTTTATGGGTGTTGATAAGACTTTGTATACGGTGTTTCCACTTGCCAAACCGTTGTTATTGTTCTTGTGTTTTTTGTCCCTTTCAATTGCGGTATTGTGGCCCATTGGCGAATCCCGGCCCCAGATCAACACGTAATGGTCACTAGCATTGAAAAAATCTACGCGAAGTTTCATGCTAAGAATCCACGGAACTGCGGAAAAATTCGAGTTCTTACGATAATGTCCTGAATAAGGTCAGCCCATTTTCAAACACAATGGATGACGAACATTGCAACAAAGACTTCTTAGTGAATTTTTACCAGCAAGAATCGTCTTTCATCATCCCTATTCAAATCGAAATTGAAAAGTGCGCACAGAATGAACCAACTACGGCCTCTCTTAGTGCAAAATTTGCGCCGCCTGGTTGCAAGAAGAAATAAAGTTTCCTGAAGTAGTTCTTCGTTTGTAATTCCCGTCCTTCTTCTACTAGCGGGGCCGACCATCGCAAGACTTTAAGGATGCTTCAGTGGTAATTAAACGTCGAAAACCGACAGTTAAGAAAAGAGAAATCGCGACTGCTGAATTAAGCTTTTGCGACATCAAATGAAGCTAAGAGAAAGTGGTGATCCAGCTGGGGCAGCAGCTTCTCGAG
>RXPK01000103.1:2779109-2955159 GCA_004143645.1 Protaetia brevitarsis
AAAGGCTGTAGATACTATTCAGAACAGGCATCTTTGAGGCGGGCCATTGCACCCTGTCAGCATGCTATCAAACAGCAAATCCACTGAGACTCATTAGTGGAGCTTGACGGAGCAAATCCAAGATGCCTGACGAATAAAGAAACCGTAGTTGTGTGCGCCTTTCTAGACACAGGGTGCTTTTGACAACACTCCACACGAGTCTGTCAAAAAAAGCATTAATTAATAGGGGGGTAGACGGCGTAACTTCTAAGATGGATATTGCAACTACTGTCTACCAGGTCGGTGGAGGCGGAGGTGGGACATAAGACATGTCGGTTAGTACGACCAGAGGATGCCCACAGGGGAGAGTTACATCCCCACTTATCTGCAGCCTAGTAGTAGACGAACTCTTATGCGGACTGACGGATCTAGGCATATCTTGTCAAGGGTATGCTGATGATATTGTCATATACGCAGAGGCAAATTTGAGAATACCCTCTGTGACATAGTTCAAAGAGGTTTGAACTTCACGAGAGAATGGTGTCAATCGATGGACTCATATGTCAACCCCACTAAGACAACCCTAGTAGCATTTATCAGAAAAGAAATTCCAATCTTATAACCATGAAAACGGAATTGGGCAAATATAGACTGGAGAGCGGAAGTTAAACGAGTCTTGCTTGGTGTGCAGAAACTTTGCAGGGGAAAATTGGGGATGCAAAACCCAAAATACTGCTTTCGATGTATACCAGCGATAGTGAGACCGTCATACAACCTATGCATCAGTAGCATGGGCAAAAGACTAATCTGGCCACCGCGAGACTAACCTCTCGAAAGTGCAAAGATTAGCATGTGTATGCATAACGGGGGCTATGAGAACCTGCCCAACAGCAGCTATTGAAGTAGTATTGGGTCTTGCCCCCCCTACACATTGTAGTAGAGGTGTGGCGAAAAGAACCGCACTAAGAGATGGTCAAGGAAGGAATGATTAGGCATAGGCTCAATCTCCTGACGGTGATCAAACTGGATATGCCCCGGGATGATATGTTAAAAAAAATTGGCTTTGTGAAAGAATTCACCATAAAGCTAAGTAACAGGAGCGAGTGGGATCATAACACCATCTTGAACTTGAATAGAAATGCATCAAATGGTACACTGATGGCTCCAAACGGCAGAAGGAACTGGAATAGGAATATATGGGCCTAGAACTACATATTTCGAAAGCTTGGAAATACCAAGTATATTTCAGCGGAAATACACGCTATTGGAAGATGTGTTTCAGTTCATTATGGATGGAACTATCGGAAGCAGGAGATTATCATCGTGTCTGATAAGTCAAGCACCATCAAGGTGCCTGAACTCATGAAATCAGCTCCAAGATGGTCTGGGAATGCCTAGGGAACTAAATGGAGCTAGGCGAAAGAAATAAATAACCTCCTGTAGGTTCCGGGTCACACAGGAGTGGAAGGAAAGAAATAACGGATAACCTCGCAAAAAAAGGGGTGGAATGCCTTTTGTAGGGCCTGAACCTTTTGCGGGCTAAGTAGCAGTACAGTACTGAAGAACTAAAAATGGAAATGGAGAGCAGAGAAAAATCCAGTTACTGGGAAAATCTCCGGGAATGAGGCAAAGTAAATTCTTCTTGGAATTTATAACCAGAAGAGGTTTACAGAATGCATGAACCTGAGTAAGAACAATGGTCGCATATTAACAGGAATACTTTCAGGCCATTGTAGACTGAAAGGACATCTGAGTAAGCTTGGATTGGAACAAGATCCTGAATGCAGATTTTGTGGGGAACAGGATGAAACATCCCTCCACCTCCTCTCAAACTGCGTAGCACTGTGCAACTCGAGGGCATTGCACCTGGGAGCATGTGAAATCGAAGAGGGAGACTTACCTAGACTGGGGCCCTCTGACATCCTACACTTTCTAAAAGGAATAGGATTGGAAGACCAGCTGTAAAGCAGCAAGAATAGGGGACACAATAGATCTTTTAGGTCGCAGTGTAACACCACCCTTCTATTTACATACATACATACATACAACATATGTCATAGTATACAGGGTGCCCCAACGATGCGAGGACGGAAGATTACTCATAAACTAAGAGTATTTTCAAAAAAATCATTCATGGATTATTATAGATCGTACCTGACTGCATGTCCCAAAAATATTTTGAATTATACAGAGTGTTCCGTTTTTCATCTACATATCAAACTTACATTTTTTTAAATGGAACACCCTGTACTTTATTGAATATTTGGATTGGCCGCTTTAATAGAAACAAATTTTCTTAAGGCACTAAACGGTTTTGATAGCCAGTTCTTTTGCCATTTACTGTTCTATCGCAAAAAAGACCCGAGTTTAATGACGTCACACATCACCATTTTTTAAATTAAAATTTTCAAATCCTCAACAAAACTTACGTTGTTACTTCAGTTTTCAATCGCTGTGGAGCATATAGTGATATATAGATTTGTTGATACAGGATGTTCCATAACATAGAATGTAATTTTCCTCGAAAGTTTTAAATGGAACATCCTGTATGTCTTTACACCATTCGATTCGGCTTTTCACAAGCTTTTCTTTGATACCATGTTTGTTGGGGTCGGGCACGACAATTATTTTTTTTTTTCTAAAAGAGAAATTGACAATAAATAAAATATGAAAACACAATATCTATGGAAAGAAAAAAATGAAACACTGATTGTTGTTGCTTAGTTACTGTCAAAATCTGGCATCATATTTATTAGCATGTACATAATTACGTAAAAAAAATATTTTTTCTAAAGTAGAACTAATTAGTACGATTTATATTTTGGGAGAGGCTGATAAAAAAATTGTTTGTTGACATACTGGATTTATAATCAAAGATATCCTAATGTTCAACATTCACGACCAGAAGCGTTTGAAAAACTACGTGAGCGCTTCGAGGAAACTGGATCAGTGCAGTATAAGAAAAAAGTTGTAACAAATCCAGCAACAGCAACGCAAGAAAATTAATTAGATGTGCTATTGTGTTTAGAAGAAAATCCTCATCTAAGCACAAGACAAATTGGAAATGAAGTAAAGGTTAGCAAGAGTTAAAGGAAGGGGGAAGTATAAAGAAATCAAGTGGTAAAAATCAATTTGATTCATCTTTGTAGATCAGACGAATGACATCGAAAACCCCCTGTTATATGTTTCAATAGAAACGAGTAAGTATATGTATACTCCTATATAAACGAAAAAATTAGCATGATTTTGTGACCGCAAAAGTCAGCCGGCTAAAAGGAACACCACAAAACAAACCGTTGTCTATCGCCGCGGGTAAACTGACCTGAAAAAGTTATTTGAACGGATCTGTCGAAACAAAGGCGTCAGCTGTATAGTTAACACATAAGTACATACAGATTATGCGTTTCTAGATCTTTACAGTTCGTTCAGAAGAGAGCAAATACGGCACGCAACGCCTAAATTAATTACAGCACTTAAATTATTCATGTACTGTTAGTGTAACTGATTTAAAAGTGGCGTTTATGTGTGTGCGAAGATATTTTTTCTTGCCGCTAATTTTCTTTCATCCATCTCAGTCGCGCGATGATAGCATGTTTGTACGTGAACCGCTACTTCGAACGCTATAGTTTGATGACCAACATAATAAAACAGTATTTGCGAAAGATTGAGATGTATTCACATGGAGAAGGAAGTATTAGTTTTATGGAGGTAGTACCCAACGATGCCAAATCTATTTAAGTACTTAAGTTTTCGTATGTCGTCGCGCTGAACAACTTGACGAATTTCACATCGGCGCTTAATAAATGCCAATCCTGTGAATTTTATTTGTATGTATTGGTTATATCCCACTGTGTCCTACTAGTATGAAAATCTATAGAATAATATTGATTGTATTATTATTTATTCCACATCAAAATACACAATACAAATAAGGTGTTCTATTTCCTGTTGTTGTGTTTATTTTCAGGAAAACACACATAGATGTATATGTCAATAAATTTACAAATATTTACAGCTACTTACCCACACAGCACTGAATGATGTTTGAAAGATTCATTAATATTACATTGTAACATAAAATATGTTGCTGTAACCTTACGGTATATATTTGTAATATGAATGGAAGATTACATCAATATTGATTTGTCCGCGATTATTCCAAAAAATGGAATGTTTCTACAACATTTCTGTAACATTTCTGTATAATAGTTTTAAATATGTTTACAGTATTGCTGGTATATGCAGATATTATGTTAATATAATGTCCACTATTTTTATACAGAGGTAGGCTTACAACAAACTAAAGATCATTTGTATAGACATAAGTATATGATTAACTTCTGCCACATGACCAATATGAAGATGATGATGAGATCGATGTTAAAATAGTAATCATCCAATTTCCACATGACTTCTTCAACTAAAATGGCTAAACTTAAAACCACCCTGTGCTAAATATTGTATAATTATTATACCTTTAATAACAAGTTTAATGAAGTTTTTACAATTCTCCATAAAAAACGGTGTCATATCTTGGATCTGCTGGATAAGCAGAGGCATATCTTAGAACTCAGAACGAAGCCATTTTTGTTGCCACCATCAATTAATACATAATGTTGGCCATTACCTTTTGATACTCTTAGCCCCATTTGCACCGCCATGTTAAGCCTGGTTTAATTTTAAGCGGTACTTTGAAGGTGATAGTTCATATGTCTCATGCATATAATTAACGTCATATTCTAAGCGTCATCTAAAATTAAACCAAGCTTAACGTGTCGGTGCAAACGGCCATTAGAGATCAATACTTAATTCTTGCGAAAATGCTCGTCTAGATGTACTTGCTGTACTATCAGTCCACAGTTCATCATCAGTGAAAATAATGTTTCTCCATTTGCTGTGATTTCATCTAATAGTATGTTAATTATCCTTACATCATCTTATAATACTATCACGTCCATCAACATTTCTTTCAAATATTCTCAAATATAAAATGCCAAAAAATCCAATGTCTATTAAGCACCTGTAGAACAGACTTCTCGAAAAATTAGGTAAATCTTCGTTGTTTGCTGTAGCTAATATGATACGCATCGTGGATGGAATATTTCTTACAATTAGAAAAAAGCTGTGAACTTTACACTCTAACAAGTGTTTGGATGTGTTCATCATATATTTGCAAATGAGCTTGTAAGATTTCGTACGTCAATTCACCTTTTTTGTTATATGTAATTATAACAGCTATTTTATTTGGGCTTACAAACAATAGATAACACAAATGACTACTATAGTGATTCTACTATATCGGGAAACTGCTACAAAAAGTAACAGCTTCTTTTGATATTGAATAACTGCTACAAACTGCTAACGGTTCTTAACTGCTGCAACATAGCAGTTTGCTTCGTAACCACCCATCACCATTTCAGTGTACAGTGACCTGATACGGTGTGAAGATGATTCCTACTGAGCTGCAGTAATAGTTCTTCAGTCTTCTTTTTTGATGGTCCCTCAATAAAGGTCTTACCATAGGTTTGCATGGTTGTAAACTTTTCCAGTATTCTTTTTTGACCCAACTTCTTACTACATGCTGTCGTGCTGTGTTTTTAGATACTCTTAGTACAGTTTTTTCCTTTCTTGCTAACTCATCGGTTTTTTCGTTTCCTTTGATTGCTGAATGTTCGCAAAGTGTCTTAACTGCGGTCTATAAAACTATTTAGTTCTCGAATACATTCCCTAATCAGTCTTGATTGTATCCTGGGGATCCCTTGGAGCACTTTTGTAAAATATTAGCCATAGATAACCAGAAGTTAATTTTTAAAGCTAAATATAGTTTTATATCTCTCATAAGTACTCAACTATGCAACCAACTTACAAGCCCCTAATAGCATAATGATAATGAAGGTACAGAAAAGCTTTAATTTACACAGACTGTTAGTAACATTGTTTAATTAGGTATATAGGAAGTAAATATCGATAATTAGTAACATTTAATTTATTTTGGTTAATTGCATTGGATAATAATGGGATTACCTATTAGTTACTCCTTAGTTTTAACGCTGATGCTATTAAGGGACTCCAAATGTTAAAAAAATTTAATTGTTTTACGGAAACATTTGGTTGGAAATTCTCTATGCCGGATCGAAAAATTATTTCGTTACTCTTGAGCAGAAGTGCAACAATGTCTATTTTTAATTTAATTTAACAACTTATCTATTACCCAGTTTCATGATATGTTTCTATACATTTTTCGCACGTCAACTGCTTGTATTTTTTTGTCAAATCAAACAAGCCAACTACAAGCAAGCGAATAGCCACGAATAAAGTGAATTTCTGCGGATTTTTGAAATACGATTCGTTCGTGAATGATAAATATTTTTAGTCGCTAGTATACTTTATGATTCATTAACGAGGAAAATTTATATTACATGGAAAATCGAAAACAAAATTAGCAGCTTAAGGATCGAAAATAGAAATACATAAAATTCACTCGCGAACGAATCATATTTTTATCATTCTTCCTACTTTTTTAAGGCAAATTTTGATATCTGTTTTTAAATAAAATAAAATTCTGTTGCATGGTAATTATGTTTCCTTTAGATAAATTATGAAAAACGTATTTATTATTTATTAATTTAGCTTAAATCAATAAAGGGCAACCTATTTTACACATTTTTACCAAAGCTACATTTAACTGTATTCATAGACTTCCACACCCGTTATGTCATTATTTAAGGTGGTACTATTTCCGGAGGTTCAAATATAAAATTAATGAACATGAGACCCTTTTCAGTACCTACTACTCATGAACAACTTGAAATATAAATAATCGGTACGATTGATAATACGTAATAGAGGTTACTATTAAAAAGTGGTTAACAATTAGTTGCCTAAAAAACGAAACTCAGATTTTAAGTAAAAATCAATTAACAGGGTTTTAATGAAATCAGTTTGGGGGAAAAAATTGGGTAATCGGTTTATGACATCTAGCGGTTTTTTACACCATTAATTTGTACCTGTTTTGTGCAATAACAGTTGATGTTAAATATTTTTTAATTGGCAGATTATAACATGTGAAACTTTTTGATTATTTTCAATCAACTCCAGATTAAAAACTTACTTATCTTCAGAGGATAACTTTTTTTGTTATTACACACAAACATAAGATGATTTCCCCATACGGTAAACAAGATCATAAACATGATTATCCTTTATCTTAATGATCTCCAATCGAAATGATCGTTTACAAAAGTTTCACAATGTATATATACATATATTTAATTAGTACAACGCAGATTTAATTCTGATCCACTTAGAAAGTATACATTATACAGGCTGATTCAAATTAAGTGCGCGCCATTGCTATCTCTGTTATTATTGATTCTAAGAAAGTAGGTTAAATTAACAAAGTATTAGGGGTTTTAACTGATCAATATGCAATATATGAAAAAACAATTGGATGAGGCATTTCCAAGAAATTTTTACATTTATATTTTTTTTAAATTGAACACCCTGTGTAATGTTAACAAAAAATGAAAGATATTTTAATTTATGATGCAAAAGTATCAATACCATATTGTCTTAAAACGAATAATAAAGAAGGTTATAATGGTTTTTATTTTGTAAAATGTAGAGCAGTATAAAGAATCAACTTTTAACAAAACAGATACATGTCTTTGTGGTTGATGTTTATTTTAACATATTATATCTTAAAATAATGTCGTTGAAATTAAATTGAAAAGGAAAAAGTAAATGCATAATTTATAAATACTGCTCAAAGGTATCACCTCTTCATTCTCAATACATTTTCGTGCCCGCTTGAGTACACTCTGGGTAGCTCTTAAGATTGTCCTTTCATCCAATTGGTGCAAAACCTCCCTTAATAACATTATTTTGCAATTCGTTCACGTTGTTGTACCGGGTTCTGTGTATTTTGATCTTTTAAATATCCCCAAAGAAGAAAGTCTAAAGGTGAAAGGTTAGAAGAGCGTGCTGGCCATCGAATTAGCCCATTTGTACCAATCCACTTATCGGCAAAGATGATGCCTAGATAGTTGTGAACTATGCGGCAGTTATGTGCCAGAGCACCCTCCTTATTGACCTTATCAAGGAAATCCTCTAGAACGGTACGAATAAATTCCAGATCAACGTATCATTGTAGAACACTGGACCAACGACTGTCAAACCAATTAATCCGCACCAGTTATTAAAACTAAATCGAATTTGTGCAGCATGTGGACGTATTATTAATAAATTTTCTTGCGACCAGTAGTGTTCATCTACTTAATAAACATTCCTCTATTGGAGAAATTTCTTTCATCACTCCATAAAATACATTGTGCTCCATTCAAATTTTCATCACAAAAATTAATAAACCATTCACAGAAAGCCAATCTCCTATTTGAATCTCCTGGTTGTAATGTTTGTGAGGTTCGGTACTTAAATGGGATATACTTATGCTTTTTTAAAATTCTCTGAACTGACGCGTAACTTAAACCCAATTCCTTAGTAGCATCTCTAATGGAAAATTCGCGATGGGCTTCAAAATATGGTAACACTGTAATTTCTACCTCCTCGTTGATAATGATATTTTTTCTTTGTTCTTTTCTTTTTAAATAAGCAATCGTGTTGCCTAAATTGTATGTAAATTTTTCGAAAGTAACGTCGATTTGGCTGCTCTCGTAAAGGATACTGTTCTGCATAATATTCGACAGTTCTTATTGAATTTTTGCCGCATACAATGTATGCTTCCAGCATATCGCATTTCTCCAAATGAGAGATAAAATATCATGGTGAGATATTATCAAATACTTAGAATTAAATATAACGAAAACTGTTCAAGCTACTAATGATAATAATCTAATAATAACAATTAGAAATAAAGAACACAACACAAAAATGAAATAACCCAACTTTTTTTTAATAATTAAACGTGTGAAAAGATTTAAGCTTAGTGCGTTTTTGACAATTTCAAACAACATACTATTTGTTTTGACTTAAAGTGAAAGAAGCCTACTTATAAATTTTACATATCTTTGTAATCAATTGAAAACCACCATAACTTCTTTATTATTCGTTTTAAGACAATATTGTATTAAAACTTTTGCATTACAAATTAAAATATTTTCCATTTTTTTTACAATATACAGAGTGTTCAATTTAAAAAAATATATAAATTTAAAAATTTCTCGGAAATGCATCATGCAATTGTTTTTTCGTATATTGCATATTAATCAGCGTTAAAAACACTAATACTTTGCTAATTTAACCTACTTTCTAGAATCAATAATAACAGAGATATTACAATAATATCAAACTGGATTCTTTTGCTGATAACAGTAATTTTAACTAACAAAAGATCAGTTTTGACATAACATTGTTCTCACATAATTACATATTTGTTTCTGTGAAGTTTTACAAGTAAAATATTAGAAATTCAAGGAAAATCGAACCTTAATTTCAATCTCATTATTAAACCATTAGTAGAAGATATGACTCTATTATTTGCTGACGCCGAATATAATAATTAGTATAACAGTGCGTTCATGATAAAAGGAATGCACTCGTTTAAAATTCAGGTAATTATTTTGCAGAAAAACGTTCGGACACATCGATTAGTGTTCTTAGTTGCGAATTTTTTGAGTAGTGTTTATAAGAATCTAAAGATTTTGAGGTTTATCCTTACAAGATATTCGTTCAAAAACTTGTAAACAAAATTTATGAATAGTGAAGGTGTCTAGATTACATGTTTCTTTCAGTCGAAAATAGTATTATTGCAATGAAAGAAATGCGTGTTGATTAAAAGAAATATCTACATGGTATTCCACGTAACTGGTTCATTAAAAGTTTATGATGTTCTATTATTTACTTATATTTGAGATTTTGGCACCAGTATCTGTTCGATTGGAACTATAAATGCAAAATACCTTAACCAAAATATCACTTCCGGTTGATCGGAAATGGATGTCAACTTTCTTATTTTAAATAGAATGATATAATTTTTTATTCATTTTTGGATTCTACAACTATAAATACGTCATTTTTCATTAGCTATTCCTATAGCTACATGTTGCCGTTTTTGAGTTATTTAAGTTTTTCTTTTTTTTAGTCATAATCATTGCATCATTGAGAAATTAATATCTCGGTTAATATTGCAAGTAGAGACTCCAAATTTGCTATGTTATGAATGTAGATATGACTCTAAGAAACGGTAAGCACACTTTACATTCTACCATACAGGCTGTTCAAAACTGAGGAACAAAGTGACATATTTTAAAATGCAGAAAATTCAATTTTTTTAAATAGAACACCCTGTATTTTAATTCGGAATTAGAAAGTAAATATCATCCCCTATCACTTTATATGAGCATTCCCTATACCTATCTTTAATAGATTTTGAAATATGAGCGACTTTTTGTTAAACAGACTAAGTAGCCCTATCTTTAAATGTTTGTAGCTGGCTCTGAAATGGATTCACGTCAAATTCATGTATTATTTTTGAATAACCATACAAGAATGTCTGTTCGAATAGTCATTTCTATTAATATTGCGTTGTACGAAAGTGTAATTACAATGATATACATAAACACTTTTGGTTAGTCAATGAATTATTAATCCCATTCAGAGCCAGCTACAAACACGCAAAGATAGGGCTACTTAGTCTGTTTAACAAAAAGTCGCTCATATCTCAAAATCTATTAAAGATAGGTATAGGGAATGCTCATATAAAGCGATAGGGGATGATATTTACTTCCTAATTCCGAATTAAAATACAGGGTATTCTATTTAAAAAAATTGAGTTTTCTGCATTCGACAATATGTCACTTTGTTCTTTAGTTTTGAACACCCTGTATGTTAGAATGTAAAGTGTGCTTACCGTTTCTTAGAGTTATATCTACATTCATAACATAGCAAATTTGGAGTCTCTACTTGCAGTATTAACCGAGATATTAATTTCTCAATGATGCAATGATTATGACTAAAAAAAAAGAAAAACTTAAATAACTCAAAAACGGCAACATGTAGCTATAGGAATAGCTAATGAAAACTGACGTATTTATAGTAGTAAAATCCAAAAATGAATAAAAAATTATACCATTCTATTTAAAATAAGAAAGTTGACATCCATTTCCGGTCAACCGGAAGTGATATTTTGGTTAAAGTATTTTACATTTATAGTTCCAATCGAAAAGATACTGGTGCCAAAATCTCAAATATAAGTAAATGATAGAACATCATAAACTTTTAATGAACCAGTTACGTGGAATACCCTGTATATTAACTGAAAGGAAATAGTTCTTTTAAATAGGGGCAAAGATATATTTCTTTGATTTAAACAATCCTTTTTATCTGCATACCCATATTTGGGTATTCATAATACTCACTCACATCTCACATGATTATGGTATATCTACTCATCTCTGAACTATATAACAACGCGTGGGAAATGTAATGTTCGAACTAACGCATTTTGTTGTTTAAAGTCAATTGTACTTTTTTCCTATTGCAACACTATTGTTATATATAGGAAGTTTAAAGAAGCGCTTATTATGTATGTATACGTAATTATAGTTCACTTACATATTACATTCGTAAGCTACATTACGTAAATTAGAATAATATAGTCGTTTTAAATAATAAGTGAGCTCTTACTTTCACGAAAATTTAAATTGGGTAATGTTTATTAATAGTTGAAATGCTGTATTATTATACCCTATACCGAACCATTACTAAATAATTCAATAATTTCTACTTTAAGCCCGTTGTTAAATTGTGTTTATTTATATTTTACTAACAGGAAAATATTGATTCGACTATATACTTAAATAAAAATGATACCGCTTTTATATAAACAAACTATCGCAAACATTGATATTGAAGCCATGTATGAATCAAAAAACCACATAAGATAAAGTTATGACTGTGTACGAACGATAAGATATTCGCTCGGCACTCGTTGTACTTACGAATGTTAAAGTGTGATATGTAATAAAGTATTTTAAAGGGAAAATGTGGAATTACTAGGTTTTACTAGCGATTATATCATACATTCTGGCAACAATCGATTAACCGAAAAACGATGATGTAACCTTCTATAATAGTATTTATATGGTATGGTATTCGATACGAGAGATAGCATAATTTGATGAATTGTTCAACAATTTCGTGCCCTTAAAACAGAGCTGGAAGTATGTTGTGTAAAAAGATTCTTAAAAGTATTTAAGTTTGGTTTTGTATTAAGATACTTTGTGTAACTAAGATATGGGAAACAAAAGGAGTTATTACACTCAGAAAAGTTACTATGTTGAATTAACAAAATGCTCTTTGTTGATTCTCTTTGGTTTTGATGACCAAATTTTATATTTAAATTATAAACCGCACTTGAGAAAGCTAACAAAATCACTAAAACAGTAAATAGATACGTCACGAATCTAAACTGCTTTCACATAAAGTCGAGATTGTTTCAATTCCTGTCAAAATCAATGCTCACTAGATAGGACTTTTGGAGTTTCATTGGCTTTTGATGAAAAAATATGGAATAACAAGAAAACCGTTGGAAATAGGTATAAGGAAAGGCATAGGGAATCGACACAGAATTAAATTCTGCATCCGATCATGTAATAATATACAGGGTGTCACATTAAAAAAAAAACAAGTTTTTCATCTTTGAAGATGTTGTAATTGTTCATCAAATTTTTGACACCCTGTATGCGATAAATAAATTGTCAATGTGAATTTCGAAAGTATCATTCTTGTGCTTTCAACCACCCTAGAAGCACTTACCACCAGTCGAAAATGGATAAAAGGCGCAGTGTTGAAAATACGACTACAAATTTCAAAATTTTCAAAATAATCAAGATATCTCAGAAACAAATGAAAATAGGTATAGGGAAACCCGATAGAATACATCATGAAATTTTCTCAGGAATCCAAAAATGAGATAATATATCGGGTGTTCCATTTAAAATAAGGGAGTTAATGGCGACTTCCGGTATAACCGGAAGTGGTACGACCTTGAAAATATTTTAAAATGATAGATCATCTTGACTAACCCTCAAGTACAAAAATTCAGAATTCCAAGTTTGTTCTAACCGCGAAAACTTACGTAAGTAATTTGTTTTCTACTCTGCATTCGCAAACATCCGACAGTTTTTATTATAACAATATTTTATTTTAGACTCAATTCGCTTTTCCTTTTTCATTAGAATTTACTATTATTAGGTTATTATAAATTTGACTTAATTTTTTAATGTCGTTTTTATCATTAATTGAATTTTTATTGTTTTTTATATGCGACATTTCTTTAAACAGTCATTTACAATAATTATTTTCTATATCTAAAATTTCTGTTTCATTTAAATTGAAGTTATCGTTATTATTCAGTGCATGTTTTGTCTTTGATTTGGAAACATATGTAATAATGTTAATAAATACTGAAATGAAATATTTTCCCTATAGTATTTTTTTCCTATAATTTTCTTCTACTAAATTCGTAAAAATTTGTTACTTTAATAACATGCTAAGTAAAATAAGGAAGTTTGATATTATTTCACAACAATTTCTTGACCGCTGTAGTGAACGCTACGTTAAAATTAAATCAAAAACCATAGGCTACTTCTCCGTAAAAAAAAAAGTATATTAAATTCGTGAAATTTTACAAAATGCCAAATTTTTAATTATCTGTATGCGTATCCATTGTTGAATATAGGTAGCTACTGTACCGATAACATACCACAATACAATAACGTTATACGTCCTTTTTACTTAATCAATTTTATCGTTTACCTAACGAAACATACACAATGTACGTATGTCTCACTGTTTTGTAGACCTATAGTAATGATAACGCCATTACAGAAGATTGTCATAATATTTTTACATGTGAATTAACACAATAGTCAATAAATAAGTGTAAAAATAACAAAGTTAAAAAGGAGAGAAAAATTCTCAAGCAAAAACAATTGATATAACACAAAAAAAAAAACAAAAAAAAAACACATAAGACCAACAAGATTAAAGATTCAGTTATTCTTACACATATGTCATAGAACTCTCTTATAACCAACATTTTCCTAACCCATCTTTTGAAAACACCGAAAGGTATATCTTTTACTTCTTCCGGCAGTTTGTTATATAATTTGCTACCCCAATAATCTATTGCACTTTGAGAACACGTGAGAGAGAGGTCGGTGGTATGGAACTCTGAAGTTATTCGGTGCCCTTGTTTTGTAGCCATGGGGGCATCCATTTTTAGGAAACATTTGTTTATTTTGACACGCACAAAATTTACGAAGGACAGAATAACAACAGACGATGGAGAGATAAGTATTTTTTGGCTGCAAAAATACGTTCTACGTCCTTAAATAGAATCTGATCGCCCGTTGTTGGAGAATGAATATTCTCTGTGCTTCCATCGGTGTTCCACAGAATAGTACCCTATAGGAAATGACAGAGTAAGAATGCTGCAAAGTAGGCGGTTCTGGCTTCTTCATGTGTTCCTATATGCGTTTTTTTTTTTACAGCATAAAATCCATTTCAGACGTGAGTCGATGATGATGCCAAGAAAACTTATTATTGAAGTGTGCAGCAGATAAGATCAGCGTTTGTGTTCATCATTAGCATCAAACCAGCATTTGACATCCTGAATTGCGCTGTTGATGTCGATGTGATGATTCTCTGTATTCGCAGCTTTCACAAGGCGTGAAGTATCATCGGCATACAGAAACATGTAATGCCCTATCACATTTGAAGGTAAACCATTTATATAAAATAAATAGTAAAGGATTCAAAATTGAACCTTGTGGAACGTCATAATTTATGTTTATGATCGTCAGCTCCCCATTCCGTTCATTGAATTCTGCCAGTAAAGTAAGATTTTAATAAACCAAAGGTATTACCTCATCTCCCATAATGTTCAAGCTTAGTCATAGGATATCGTGGCTCACATCAGAGTCAATGCCTACGTCAAATCCAAGATGTTTATTCCTGCATATAATCCAGCATCAAAGGCGTACATATATATTCAAGTGAAGACGTGAGGGGTGTGTTGCACGTCAATCGGCTCGATCAGCTGGTGTACAACACTCTTAGAATAGCCTTTTGACATAGGAATGTCCATGTTTTTTTTTTTTAGTTTGACTCGTCGCATATACAGATAAACACAAGAAAGTGCGATAATGAACGGTAACATGATTGGCTTACAGCGATGAGACAAGAGGGTGGGGCAAGCGCAGTTACAAGTTAAAGCGATGTGGCCCAGGGCAAGATAAGGGGAGTGAATCCCGTTTTACAACTATTGGAAAACTGAAACGTGTTTATTCCAACACGAGTATGTCTGATCGTTGTAAAACGGAATCCACTTTCTCCATCTTCCCCATGACCAGGCTATCTATATATTTGTTTATTTGTTTGTAGCATCATCGTGTTTTGCTACTCATCCCCACTACTATTCCCCTTTAAATATATTATCGTACTTCCATGTGTTTCACTGTATAAGGTTCAAATAATTCTGAAAGATCTCATTTACATTGTTCTGCCTCGTTACGATATGTGATAAGGTTTCCAATTCTTCGACGCTAGCTTTTATATTGTTATTGTATGCGTTTATGAACACAATACTTTGCCGCACAACATTTACATTATCAATTTCCAGGCAATTCTGTGTGTCACTGTTATACATTAAGTTGATTAAATTATTCTTCCAGTGTGAATAAGTCAGATTTCAATTTCTTTACATATACATATGCATAATAATATCGGTTATAAATGGCATTATGGCCTTAGCAAATTATTCTAAAGGGTTCGTAAATAGAATATTATAACCATATAAAATAATTTAAAATATCAACAAACTATAATCTAAGTATTTTTGTAAATAAACATTCGCAAAGGTTGTATGCAAAGTTTACAAACATATACCGACTAAATGTTTGACATTTTTCAATAAACTTTGTTTATCGTCCATATCTGAATTTATCAAAGCGAGAGCTGATAATGTTATTTTATTTCGGCTATTTGTGTAGTGGAATGAATGCTTTTGTTGGTATATGCGAAATGTGTAAATATGATAAATATGAAAACAGAATACACGTAGTTATCTTATGTAGTACCTATTTAAAGACGAATGGCGCATTATGGAATTATTAAGTACCATTTGAAGTTTAGCAAAATGAATGCCATGACTTTATTTGTTCTTTTCTTTTTGTGATTGGGACACAATCATATCTGTCACACTCCTCTAAACTGTAATCCTTATATAAACCTTAAGTGTTAGATCTTTAGTTTCAGGTCAACAGCAAATGGAGAAGGGTTGTACTGTTATATGTTTGAAGTCTGATGATTTCGTGGAGCAAGATTTATTATTTTTTGAAGGAAAAACTATATCAGATCCCTATGTTGACAAGAATGCTGCTGTTTTCGAAGATTAATTTAATTGTCATAGTTATGGATAATGTGTATTGTTATCATATAGACCTTTTGAGCAGCTTTTGACAGTGTCAATCATAAAATCTTGGTTAATGAACTTGATTCGCCAGGAATAGTGGCGGTCAGGTGCTTTCTTCCTTTTTTTTTGGAAAATTGCCTCTGTCGGTATGTCTTTAAACTAAAATAACACTCAAGAAATCTACCGAAAATTTATAATTGTATCAAAAATATGAAACTAAACTAAGAGTAAATAAAATATCTCAGCTTTTGGTTTTATAAGATTCTTTTGTTAAGAATTGTTCCAAATTCAAAACTATTACTAAAAGTGTAAAATTTCATTTAATTTTTTAGCAAAAAATAAGTTCTAATAGTATTTTCTTTTTGGAAAAAAAAATCATTGGAAAGGTGATCTATATATGGTAATTATTTTATTTCATTTCAAAACATATAAAACAAGGTGTGCAGTAAAAATAACTTCCATTTTGAAGTTTTCCTTTTCAAGGCTATAACATTTTTTAAACTAACCAATTTAACATAGTATAACTAACAGCTTCTTGCGGGTTTCGCCGTGTGTCAAAACTTTCGCTCGACGTTTCGCTGTTCATACTGACAGCTTCTTCAGGATAACTGAACTGAGTTCAAACTTCATATTTAAATATAGTTTTAATTCCAAAGTCTGCTAAACCCAAAAACTGGAATACTTTACTCTTACTCAAGCATTTAATATGCATTTCATATATAGTGTTAATGATCTTGCATCGCCTCTTGAAAATAATGTTTATGATAGTGGTAATATAAAAGTTAATGTACCTTAATTATATTTCGGAAATGGAAGTAGCTTACATTATAATGCAGTTAAAATCATCCAACTGTTCTGGTTTAGACCTAATCAATAATAATATTATTAAAAATAATGTTAACTTTTTGATGCAGCCTATTACAGCCTTAATCAATAGATCGTTTAGTGATGGCATTTTCCCCAGTTGTTTAAAGAGTGCAAAAGTTCTGCGTTTACATAAAAAAGCTGATATAAAAGATTTAAGTAACTACAGGCCTATTTCCCTTTTGTCAGTTTTATCCAAAATAATGGAAAAAATAATGTGTGAAAAATTAATATCTTTTTTAACTACGCTAAAATTTTTAGTTCACAGCAGCACGGTTTCCTTAAAAATCGTTCTCCTGAAACTGCTATGCTTCAATTCATAAATTTACTATACAATGAAATTAACGAAAGTAACAAATGCATTGGTGTGTTTATGGATTTAAGTAGAGCTTTTGACCTGGTTGACCATCATATATTACTTGAGAAACTTTATATCTACGGCGTTCGCGGGAAATTATTACAATGGTTTACTACTTATCTGCTAAATAGGTCACAGGTTGTTGAAATTGGCGGATGTAGATCGAATGCCTTGCATATTAAGAGAGGTGTCCCACAAGGATCTGTTCTTGGGCCCTTGTTATTTGTTGTTTATGTGAACGATTATGTGAACGATCTGCTAACTACAACTGCAAAAGGCAATACTGTGATGTATGCTGACGACACTACTTTCTTGGTGTCTGATTGTAACAAGAAGGATTTAATTATTGAGGCACAGGAACTCTTGGACAGTTTGGTCAAATGGTTTAAAGATAACAGGCTTCATGTCAACACTAAGAAAACCGTTTTTATACGTTTTAGTCCTGGCATAGACAAAATAAGTGAGTGTGACTTAATTCGTATGAACTCTAAGACAATTAAGCAAATACGGAGTACGAGGTTCTTTGGTGTTGAAATTGATGCGGGTTTAAACTGGGAGGTACATACTAGCGCCTTATGTAAGTCTCTATCATCGGTATGTTACGCCTTATACAGGTTCAGAAATATTACTTGCGTAGAGGTTACCATTTCCTACTACTATGCTATGTTTCACTCCAGGCTACGGTATGTGATTCTTTGTTGGGGGGGTTCTGCCCATAGTAAAAAAGTTTTTAGGTTACAAAAATTAGCTATCAGAAATATTGCGGGACTTTCAAGACGTACTTCCTGTCGTGCTTGCTTCAGTTCTTTGCGTATACTTACTCTTACAGCTGTATATATTCTTGAAATTGCGATGTATGTAAAGATTAACTTAGCTACTTTTGAAAAGAATAGTAATTTCCATTTATATGACACCAGAAATAAGGATGCGTTATGTTTTCCAGTACATGATTTAACAACTTTTGAGAGATCACCTGTTTATATGGGTATTAAGATTTATAATAATTTATTTGCGTTTATTAGAGATATAAGCAGTATTTCAGGATTTAAAAAACAACTTTTAGCTTTCCTTTGTTTGTACTTCGCGTAATTAAAATTATAAGTACGTAACTTTGTAATTTATTGATTTATATTTTTGTTTGGTTTTTCTTTTTTTGCACACAAGGAATTGTATGTATTTTTCTTTTTTATGTTTATTGCTCTTACTAATGTCTGTTGACCTTATCTTATACCAGTACGGTCTACGAGATCAATAAACTATTATTATTATTATTATTGTTAGCTTAATTTCATGTTTTTAACCCGGCCTCGCATATATAAATAGATTTTCGGCAGATTTGATGAGTTTAAAGACATTCAAAGAACAGTTTGAATATACTAGCCATGGTGAATATCTCTCAAACTAACCGTGCTAAAATTTTCACTCTAGATGTATGACATCTTCAGCAAAGTGATAATCCAGTTAATAATCATAAATAAAGTTTGACAGCTCTGCCAATGTTAAACCCATTCTCTAAGTAAGATCAAAAATAAATCAACATGTATAAATGATTGTATCAGCACAAAATCTTTTGTTATTGCGAATGCTCAAAATTAAATTGCTATTTTGATAGTTTCAGAAGCGAAATCGTCAAAATTCCCTAACGCATTTAAATCGCACAATTGCCGAAATGAAACATCATTCCCATTTCGTCACGCGACGAACATGCACCAGCAAATCAACGCATCTCCTCTCCATTCTTTTCACCTGGACACCCAATGACACGTCTGTACGACCTCTCGCCGTTATAGATCGAGTCCTCGGCCTACGCGGATCATACCGCAGCACAACACACATACACACACAACACCGCACAAACTCGATACATTTTACCTTCTCAACTTTACGCAACCCGGGCACTTTCTATACGTCGGAGAACGGCCGTATAGAATGACATCACGGAAGCCGTATAAAAAAAAAAATCAAACACGATGACATCACTGGCTCGCAAAGAGAGAGACAGACATGGTAATTTTCGAACTTTACGGCAAAAGTAGCGAACGCAGGTGAATTTATTCGACGGAAACATTTACATATATCATGGTATTGGTAAGTTCGAACGCCCTATAGAAAAACCTTGACTCACCCAGATGCGACAGAACATATTTCTGCTCGGTGTTGACGAATGTTGCTGTTGCTGAGGTTTATCGGGGTTCTTGGTGCTGTTTGCGCGTGATTTTCTCCTCCAAAGATTCATCGGAATCGCTTTTTTAACTATGTAAATTCACTCAAACGACACTGAAGCACTAGACACTGAAAAATCTTTTTCTATCACAGATATTAATCGTGTTAAATAATATAGGTTAGGTCAATACACGTAAATACATATTATACCCTCCTGTCAAGAAACGAGTGTTGTTGACGCAACGCAAGCCGGAAGCCGAATGCCTTTGATTCGCTGTTGTCGATTAGCGCTCGCAGGAGACTCGTAGTCTTCCTTTCTTCTTATCATTTTGACGGCACTATGCCAATAGTGCGGCCGGCGTTTCCCGGTGTTATTTCTCGCCTGATGGTCATTTCGCGATATACAACACGCGCGCGTTAATTAGGTGCGCACCAGTCGAATGCCCGTCTTCGATTGCCTAGTTAAGCTGCTAGCCAGGCGCGCTCGATTGTTAACCAGTTGGACAAGTTCTCCTTCGTCTCTGAGCTGTTCGGCACCGTAAAATCTCCACACACGGACGCCGCCGCGAGGTGTATACTCTCGTCGTAAAGCGATCGCCGCGTTTCGCTCACGAATCAACAATCAACAGTTATATCAGGTGGCATAACGTCGGGCGAATGCCGCTGCTGGAGCAGGTTCTCTCTTTCGCCATCCATCCGGGGAAGGAGAATTCTGTGTGTGACGATGTTAACGGTGAAGGTTCAACGGTTTGCTCAGATGAATGCACCCCCGCTAACATTATTATACCGGGTGTCTCAAGGTGACTGGCATCAGAAAATATTCTAATAATATTATCAACTAAGCTTTTTGTTCCAACAATTAGTTGAAAAAAAAATACTGCTCTTTGAAGCTCTTTTTGCTAATCCAAATTGAAGTTTTCAAGTTTTCCGCAACCTTAAACATTTGCATCATAAAATTGGGTGGTTTTATTTTACATTAATGTTGAGTTTGCGCACTCAGCAGTACACTGAGATCGAGAATGATTGTCCTGATTCTACGCTACTTTTCGCGATGCGCAAATGAATATTTAATAATAATAATAATAATCTTTATTGATCCTTTCGACTCATTTGAGCATAGGACACGTCACATGTACAAATATTACAGTGAAATTTTATACGTGGTATATATGTGTAATATCAAAAAGAAAAAATAAATATATATATTAAATTTAAATCTCAGGATCTCTCAAGAATTCGTCAAATGAATAATAGGCCTTGTTTTGGAGTAGCTGTTTAATCCGTTTTTTAAATGTATTCAATGGCATTTCTTTAATCCGAGTGGGTAACTTATTAAACGTTTTAATAGCCATATATTTAGATTTTTTTTCAGCTAAAGTCAGTCTATGGCGGGGGACCTCCAGTAGATGAATATTTCTGGTATTATAGTTGTGATACTGGTTGATATTTATCACATCAAAAGTGTTATCTTTAACATACTGCTATGGATTGGCACCCCGGGGGTTATAAATTCGGTGTTATTCTTTTATTAGAGATCAATCTTTGTCGATGCGTCGGGCAAATTCTCTCAGAAGTTAATATTTTATTTTTAAGTAAGATTTTGTTAATAGATTTGTTTGATGAATTTAAGTATTTTATTGTTCAGCTGTTTAAAGTAATTTCAGTCATTTGTACTTATTGCCTTCGTCAGTATTGTATATATATTTTGTTATATTCAAGAGGATTTTCTTTGTATTTTATGCGCCGCTTAGTCACGCATCAATTTTATATATGTATGCGATGTAGGGCCTCTCAAAAGGTAGTTCTTTGAAAGTTACCGGTAAGTACATGTCTTTTATTTTCTTTGATGCCATTTTTTGGTAAATTCATTTTTATTTAAAATGTAGTTCGGTTTATTTGAATTTTATCAGCTTTCAAGGAACTCTTTTAATTAGTTATTGTTGTTGTGTTTAATTGTGCACATTTTGGATATAAGATCAGTAATTATTGTAATTTGTTTTAGAAGAAATTGTGTTTTTTAGTTTTTTAGAGTTTATTTTTCCGTTTCGTGGTTTTCAATTTTAGTTTTGAGTAGTAAGTGTAAGGTGAGAAGAAGCATTGTGCTTGTAATTTAAATTCATTTGTGTAAATTTAATTTTGTTGGTTTAAAATTTTTTAAGACCACGTGGATTTTTTGTGCGATTTGAACTTTCTTCTAGAACAAATCTACCATTTTGTTTGATAAAGGATTTGCATTGTCCTTTTTAAATTGTAAATTCACGCAGGGTTTGGTTTCAACCAAGACCTTCTGTCTACGGTTTTTTTTTACCCCTGTAATTTGTATTATATGTTTTTTTTTTCTTTTTTTTGGACAATAAAATTAATGATTGTAAATATCATTCTAAATTATAGTTCTTTTATTTTTGAATCAATCATTTTAATCTTTGGGGATTTTAAAGAAAGTCAAATTATTCAAACGCCCACAATTACTTTTCATGAAAGTTACCCTGAAATCAAATTGTCCCTTTTAAATTTTTATACTCTGAGCTAGCAAATTTTTTTTTTGTCATTTTCAATTTCATTTTACATTTATGCTTGTACCGTCAGTACACAGCAATACGTGCACAACTGATAGATATATACGCATGGGAGAGTAATTATTCCTAGATCTTTAAATAATTCTCTACAAGTTGTTCTAGGTCTTACTCCCAACATTGTACGTAAAGCTCTCTTTTGTATTTTAAAAACAACTATAACATCTGATGAAGCACCCCAGGCGGCAAGACCATAAGATATTAAAGAATGGAAATGCGCGTAATAGAATATTTGTAAAACATCAATACTTAGCTCCTGCCTCAACTTCGACAGTATAAAACAAACGGTATTTAATCTCTTTCGTAGCGAATCTATATGTAATTTCCAACTGCAGCGCGAATCTATGGTAAGGCCCAGGCATTTATGGGAATCTACCTGTTGCATACTACCCCCATCAACAGTAACGTAATGTGAGGAATTCCTATCGCCATTGGTAGTTTGGAATTCTACAAATACAGTTTTCTTGCTATTTAGATGTAGTCGATTAACATTGAAATAAGAATTTAGCTTGTATATTGAGGCAGTAGTCTCCATTGCAATGTCTTCCTTTTTAACACTTACAAGCAAATATTGTGTCATCCGCGAACATGACAGCATTTTTTACCGACATATCATTTACATAAAGTATGTATAGGAGCGGACCTAAAACGCTTCCTTGTGCCACGCCTCGTTCCAGTAATAAATGTTCTGACTTCACCTTATTTATTTCGACATAATGCATCCTATTATATAGATAGCTTGCAAACCATTCATACGCAATGCCTCTTATGCCATGACATTCTAATTTTTGTAATAAGACCTTATGGTCAACCAAGTCAAAAGCCTTACTCAGGTCGACAAAACATCCAATACATGCATTTT
Source organism: Protaetia brevitarsis (assembly GCA_004143645.1). Lineage (NCBI taxonomy): Eukaryota > Metazoa > Arthropoda > Insecta > Coleoptera > Scarabaeidae > Protaetia > Protaetia brevitarsis. The sequence continues at coordinate 2,802,344 of RXPK01000103.1, forward strand.
TCATGTCTAGATTCCTATAAAGTTCGTCTAGAAATTTCAATACAGCGGAGGCAGTTGATCGACCCTTTCTGAAACCAAATTGATTGTCGTTTAATAAGTTTTCCTTTTCATCCAATCATTGTAATGAAATTAGTAGTACAGAGTTTCCTCAAATTTTGCTGTCAAAATTGGCATATGTTCTATATAGCCATGCGTCATTCCGTATTATTGTTTGTTAATTTTCACATATAGTCTTTCTCTAGACTACGCCTTCATTTCGCATTGAGAGCGTAACGTGTTTTTTTGCCAAAATGTCATTTACACTGGCCTAAGATAAATTTATTTTGGAGGCATATTTTCGAAATGGTGAGCAAGGAGATGATGGGCAGTGGAGATATTCAGCTGTACTTTGTGCTGAAGAACTTATAAATCAATTTGTCGAAGTGCAAATTGATAATGAAACTCTCCTTCGACACATCAATCGGGTTGTCCATCGCTTCAGAGGAACTGGAAGTGTTTTGAAGGAAAAGTCGCCAGGTCGCTCATCAGTTCTAACCGAAAATGTGGTGGAAGACGTACGTGCTCGTTTGGATCACAGCCCTGGAAAGCCATTACGGCAACTGGGACAACAAACTGGTGGAAATACACATATTAAATGGTATTATAAAACGTAATGTGAATTTTTTTGTAGATTTATCTTATGGATTAGCTCAGAAAGCTGTAAAACGGAAGTTTCATTATCATCCATATAATTTCTATCGTGCAGCAATTACTGCCACTAGATTTCGAAAAATGTATGGAATATTGCCATTGGTTTAATGTAAATCTAAGGAATGACGATGTTTTAAATCTTACTTTTTTTCTGACGAAGCCTGGTTTAATTTAATACGTGATGTAAATTCTCAAAATATTAGGATTTGGTCCGCACAAAATCCTCATGTTATTCGAGAAACGGAATTGCATCCTGTAAAAATAGGGATATGGGTTGCAATGCAAAGGGAGACGTATAATAGGACCCATATTCTACGAGGATACAATAACAGCGCCCAGATATAGACCTATATTACATAAATTTGTGGAAGAATTATTTGATGATGAATCACAGCTAGGCTATTTTCAAAATGACAACGCTACTGCTCAAACAGCAAAAGAAACAAGAGAGTATTTGCAGGAATTTTTTGATAACATTGGCTTTGAACGTTGGCCGCCTAGATCACCCGATCTTATACCGCTTGACTTTTTTTTATTTGGTCATCTAAAACATAAAATTTATCGGAACCACTTACATAATATATACTTTTTTTTATAGAGCGTATGGCTACGAAAAGCATGCATCCATTATTGCCCATTCAGTACCTCGTATAAATTACAAAGAATGTCTGATATAAGTTAAGACATGACATAAATGTGTTTTTTTATAATATACAGGGTGAGTTTTGTATCTTGAGACAACGGAATATCTCTAAAACACTGCATCAAATCAAAAAAAGATCTTAATAAGATTTGTTATAATGTAGGGGGCTCACTGAATGATTTCAAAGTTGAACACACAAAAGTTGACAACTTTGATATCTTAAATGGGAACCCCCATTTTATATTGCAGATTCGGATTCTACGCTATCAAGTATGTAGTTTTTATTTGAAATTTTTTTCGATCGAACAGATTGCGCTGTAATCGCAAAAAACATGATTGTGAACGTCTAGAAAAAATACACAAAAAAGAGAAGCAAGCAAACATGATTTTGTGTTTTTTTTATTTTAACATTAAATAACATTTCAAAAAGCCATGCAAAGCCAAATGTATAACAGTTTTAAAATGTTCAAACACTATATACTGCTGTAAAGTTCTTTGGCTTATAAGTAAATCAGCATTAACTGAAAAGATTATTTTTAATTATCTCTGAAATTTTTTAACCTCGCGCGAAAAATATTCACTTTTGTTCATTATTGTTTGTGTATCTGAGACATATGCACGTGGGAACATAAATAAAACTAAAATACTTCCGCGTAAAAAAGCACTCAGCGTGAATACAGGTGCTTGCATTTTCCGTTAAAAGGCAAAAGTTTTAAATCAATGTATACATGCGTGTCCACGCAAATAAACTAAAACGTCCGGCTTTTTTATTTAAAATACAGTTTATAATTCAATAATACTTAAAAGAAACTAAAATATGTTGTTAAATATGTACATAGTAATAACAATATAATATGTAATGTGTATTGCTTTACTTAAATAGAAGATAGAATATACAGACATTATAAAATATTAATCAAAACTAAGGCGCATTTAATTACGGTTACTTTTCGTCGAAAAGCATGTACTTAAGAAGAAAATAGTCTTCCGGTAAAACAGCACGCTGCTTTCAATTAAAATAAACACTTTTCTGAGAAAAGGTATTCTTTTCATTGAACATGATAAAAACCAAAAGTCATAAAACTTTTCATTTAATGCGCTAATCTCTTTTCTCAGTGTACATTAGTAGTCTTAACCCTGCAAAAATTATCATTATTTCTAAAAGTAGAACAGATAGGTTGGTAGTAGACATATGAAAAGTTGTCACAAATGCGTTGCAGATTCGAAAAATCGAATAAAAGATAGGGTAAATATTTCATTTAGAAAAAAAATAGGAAGACAGCGCCTCCTAGCATCGATGCAATTAATCTTAAAAGTTACGTTGATGGAAATGAAAGAAGGTCCAGAATCTCACAAACTCCAAGTAGTAAAATACTAATGACTACATGTTTAGGCTTAAAATAACTAGCACGTAATGTGAATCCCTACTGGAGATTTGTTGTGGAATTTTCAAAATTTTCATTAGTTCCCGCGCAGCACGATGTGCCATTCCTCGCTGAACATCCGGTATATAAGGATTAAAATGACTTTTCCTCTTTTTATACCTCATTAACACCTTGCAATATGGATTTTATTGATTTTTTTTTAACACTACCAAAAAAAAATTAACAACTTTGCAAATTATTCGATTTCAATAGCTTTATTATATCAAATCAGACAGAATAAGGGACAGAAATATAGAAAGAATAGCATCTGTTAAATTAATCCATTATCGTTAATACAATTGCAATTATAAATATTATTATATATATACGATATCAAGCAGCAACTTCCTTCCCGTTCTTGAACGTAAGATAAAGCGTAACAAAAGCGTTTTGTAAATGTTAAAATATTAATTATTCAATGGTTCGGTCAAGCGCATATATAGAAACGGCGCGTCTTCTCTTTGTTCGTCATCCTTATCGACTGACTACAAGGACATATAAGGAAAAATCGCGATAACGCTGAAATAAACAATGAAATCCTTCGAAAGTTATCTAAAATTCCCATTAACTTCCACGCTTATACATTTAAAACAAATATTTTATAACGTAACTAAACAATAAAGGCGCAAGTATAGACACGTGCGGCACGCTCCATGTTAGAATTTTTTTTTTATTTACATACATACCTGTAAAAGTCTATCGGCTTGGTGTTCATGATGATGTATGGAGAGTGACGAGGAACTCTGGGCACCTTCCAGCTCAATTTCCGAACCCGAATGCGGCGAATGGAAGACACTATCGTGGGAGACGCTCAGCCCCGGATGCATGGGAGTTCCGTTTCTGTTTTTGCAACACGATAAATCGATGGGTCGAAATCTTCTTAGAACTGTCCAAAACTTACCTCCTCCTAGTCACCGGTTCTTCAGTCTCCGATAATTCACTAGTTGACCTGCTCCGTTGCGTTTCTTTTGGCAAGTCGACGATCTCACTAGGCGAAGAGGGTTGCTGATCGTCTGAGACTTTATTCTTCCGTTTGCTGAACCATCTGTTCCAGAATCGTTTCTTCTTTTGACCGCCAACTGGAAGTGGAAAACGATAGGCGATATTGATTGATTGATCTATATTTGAACGCACTAATTCTATATAATTGTGTCGGTGTGCATGGCGAGGAAAAAAAAAAGAATGTTTTGTCTGATACGGCACCGGCAATGTATCCCACCTAAATGATAACTTCCACGGTTCATATCGGTGGAACAAACGAAGCCCCTCTGCGTGGGTTATTATAGATTCTGCGTTGGAAAAAAAGAACAAACGTGTTTCGCATGTCCGGTGGCCGGATTCAGTATTGTCTCTAGTTACCCATCTATGCTACGCTACTGGAGTAGTATAGGTACCCCGCTACTTGTTGTTTATAATAGAGGAGGGTCATGAGGATAGGACCGGACTTGAATAATTTATGTGTTGTTTGAAACATACATTTTAAACTTTATATTTACAGACCATTTTTGGGAAAAAAAGTATTTGAAAACATTATTTAAAATGGTTAAAAAGGGGGTACAAGGTCTGGAGATTTTTTCTTAAATATTACGGCTAAAAAGAAAATAAAAAAAAACCTAAAAAGAGGTAGAAAGTTAGTAAAAAAAATGGAGAAACAAACAAATGCAGACAAGCTAAAGAAAAAAAGTTGTAAAAAGAGTTTCGAACGTTTGGAAAATAAACAAATGTGAAAACAGATGTTAAAAAAATTGGAAACAAATTAAAAAGAAGGCGGAAAAAGTAAAAAAAAAATTAGAATCATTATTAAAGTTTCAAAATATATACATATAAATGCAAAAAGGTAAAAAAAAAACAAAAAACAAATGTTATCAAAAATAAATATAAAAAAGAGGTTGAAAATTTAGAAAAATAATAAGCACTCTTATAAAAGTTACAAAATACGTTTTCAGAAAAGTCAAAATGTTGAAAAAATTAAAAATATTGAAAAGAAAATTATTGTTCAACTCCGTTATTCAACAATTAATATAAAAAAGAGGTTGAAAATTTAGAAAAATAATAAACATTATAAAAGTTACGAAATACGTTTTCAGAAAAGTCAAAATATTGAACGAATGAAAAATATTGTAAAAAAACATTATTGTTGAACTCCGTTATCCAACATTTAATATAAAAAAAGAGCTTGAAAATCTAGAAATATGATAAGCACTCTTATAAAAGTTACGAAACACGCTTTCAGAAAAGTCAAAAATGTTGAAAAAATTAAAAATATTGAACAAAATTATTGTTCAACTTTATTATTCAACATTTATTATAAAAAAAGAGGTTTAAAATATGGAAAAATAATAAGCACTCTTATAAAAGTTAAGAAACATGTTTTCAGAAAAGTCAAAATGTTGAACGAATGAAAAATATTGTAAAAAAATTATTGTTGAACTCCGTTATTCAACATTTAATATAAAAAGAGGTTGAAAATCTAGAAATATGATAAGCACTCTTATAAAAGTTACGAAACACGCTTTCAGAAAAGTCAAAAATGTTAAAAAAAATATTGAACAAAATTATTGTTCAACTTTATTATTCAACATTTAATATAAAAAAATGAGGTTGAAAATATGGAAAAATAATAAGCGCTCTTATAAAAGTTAAGAAACACGTTTTCAGAAAAGTTAAAATGTTGAAGAAATGAAAAATATTGAAAAAAAATTATTGTTGAACTCCGTTATTCAACATTTAATATAAAAAAGGAGGTTGAAAAATTAGGAAAAATAATAAGCACTCTTATAAAAGTTACGAAAAACGTTTTCAGAAAAGTCAAAATGTTAGAAAATGACAATTATTGAAAAAAAAATACTGTTCAACTCCATTATTCAACATTTAATATAAAAAAAGAAGGTTGAAAATTTAGAAAAATAATAAGCACTCTTATAAAAGTTATGAAACACGTTTTCAGAAAGAAAAGTAAAAATGTTGAAAAAATGAAAAATATTGGAAAAAAAATTATTGTTCAATTCCATTATTCGATTTTTTCAAAACCTATTCAATAGGGCAAAAACAAAAGATATCTGCCAGAGGTGTATTACGTGTTTTTATAACAGAGGAGAGTCATGAGGATAGGACCGTACTCGGATAATTTGTGGGTTGTTTAAAACATACATGTTAAACTTTATATTTATTGATTATTTAAAAAAAAATAAAAACAAAAAAAGTGTTTGAAAATATTGTTAAAAATTGTTAAAAAGGGGGTACAAGTAGTTTAGAGAACATTTTTAAAACGTTAAAAAGTGCAAAAAATTTAAAACAATACACAATCAAAAGGTTAACAAATGCAAAGAAGTTAAAAAAATTAAAAATGGAAAAATATTAAAAACTTACGGTTAAAAATAAAATAAAAAAGGGCTGAAAAGGGTAAAAAAATGAACAAAATACACAATAAAAAAGGTGAAAATTGAAAAATTATAAAAACTGTTAAAAAGAAAATAAAACGGGGCTAAAAAGAGGTACAAAGTTTGTAAAAAAAAAATTAAAAACAAACTGTAAAAAAAATAAAGAAACTTGGGAAAAAAAGAAAGGAGAGAACGTAAAAAAGTGGAGACAAATAAAAAAATCAGAATAAACGAAAAATATAAAAAATTAACAAAATTAAATGCCAAAAAAGTGAAAAAAGAATATAAATGATAAAAAAAATGTTAAAAAAAGTAATAAATAAATAAATAAATACACAATAAAAGGTTAACAAATCCAAAGAAGTGAAAAAATTGAAAAATATTGAAAACTGTTACAATTAAAAAGAAAATAAAAAAGGGCTAAAAAAGGTACAAAGTTTGTAAAAAAGAATGAAAAACAAACAACTGTAAAAAAGGAAAAAATGCTACGAATGGGTACAAAGGGCTTGGAAAAAAATTGCAAGATGTTAAAAAAGGTAAAAAAAATAAAAAAAAATAAAAAAAAATACACAATAAAAGGTGTTTCAAATACGAAGAAGTGGAAAAGGTGAAAAATGGAAAAATAATTAAAACTGTTCCGGTTAAAAAGAAAATAAAAAAGTGGTACAAAGTTTGTAAAAGAAATTAAAAACAAACTGTAAAAAAAAAAACTTGGGTAAAATATAAGAAAGGAGAAAACAAAAAAGGGGAGATAAATAAAAAAAATCGGTAAAAAATTAATATTAAAAACAACTGCGAAGTTTAATTATAGAAGACTAATTATTATAAAACTGAGAAATTTTGTAAAAAAAAAAATTCAGAAAGGTGTAAAAAATAAAACGAAATAAAAACGATTACAAAAATTGAAAAAATATAAAAACGTAAATAAGGTAAACAAATAGAAAAAAACAAAGGAATTTTTAAAAAAAATTAAAATAAACAAATATAGAAAAGAAAATTTAGAAAAAAAGCACTCATAAAAATTAAAGACATTTTCAAAAAAGCAAAAAAATTAAAATATAGAAAAAATATAACAACTCCATTACTCAACAAATAAACACGGAAAAAAATGGTTGTCAAAAAAGGAAACCAACAATTGTAGTACAGTTAACTACAATTGTTGGTTTTTTCCGTGAAACAACTCCATTACTCAACATTTTTTCCAGTACCTATTCAACAGGGCAAAAACAAACGATAGTTACCAGAGGCGTATTGCACATTTCACAAGTGGTCTCTATCTGGGCGATTGAACCAACTTACTACTCCACCTTCTTCAAGGAACGCGTTTTAAGGGAACGCCCGATAAGAGAAATAGTAGAATAGTAGTCTTATAAAAAAGCTATATATAATATAGAACAATAATTTCAATTGCCACGATTATTGAGTTCATTATGACCAACTATCCAAAGTGAAAAGTGTATCTATAGATTTACTGTTATAACATGTTCATGTATTCAAAAACATAAAATTTTGAATCTACATTTATAAACATTTTTTAATATAAATAACAACAACTTCTGTGTTGGTCGATTTCTACATTTTCCTACTTTAATAAAAATCCTAACAGCCGTACATCTGTTTCACGCGGTAATCTATTTCTGTGAAATAGAGAATTTTTCGCAAAGAATGCACATAACTTTTCGTAAAAATCATGGTAAAATTTATAATAAAGTTATATTTCCTCTCATCCGCGTTAGGAAAAACTGTTTGGTGGGCAATGCCGATCCTGGATCAGAACAGCATCAATTGTGATTGGTTTCCCGCTTTGTACGACACAGATCCCCGTGCTATTGTATTGTAAACCTAGTCTGCACACACATAAGTGCATGTATGTACAACGTATTTGCGTATTTATTAATGTTAAACGAGTATTATGGGCTTATATATATAGGTTGAACCCTTTTAATGAGATTTATAAAGTTTAAAAGCTTTGCATGATTCATACGGCTGATTTGTGGCGAGTGTTTTTATGCCTTCTTTTTGTTGTACTAATTGTATATTTAGTGACAATCTGCAGCTGTTATTATTTGGGATTATTGTTATTACTAATGCCTTGCGTAATTTACAAAATCATGGTAAATTACTTTTATAATATCCTATTACAGATTGAAAGGCTTGACTCGCTAATTCCTCGTGTAATTCCCAAAATTTCACCAGTTCCAATCAACATCGTCAAAGGCTTAATCTAATCTGATTGAATTAATTTTACACTAATTAAATGAGTTCACACTACAATCCATTTACGGAAGCAACGAGAACATGGCAAATACAAACAGATATATTGTAACAATTGTTCAATCAATCGATTTTAGCACGAGTAATGTTATTAATTTTTTTTTTAAGTGTTTGCGATAAGACACATATTTTATAGCTTCGTACAAAGAAATTCAATTAATTAAGGCCCGGCTCGAATTATCTGCCCATTAGGTAAAATCAATTTTTAAAAGTTGATCTCATCACAAACTTAATTTATGGGTCTTAAAATAATCAAAGTTACAATAAATATTTTATCTATACTTCACATTATATACGTATACTCGTTAATTAAAATAGATTTGAGAAGAAAAAAAATGAGTATACGATAGGGTTTTACAAAAACCAATAAAGTACACTGAAAAACCCATATATTTAAACCAACCAAATATACAGGGTGTATCAGATATAGAGGTAAATATAATAATATGTAGCAGCTGTAATCATATACAATCAAGAAGTCTTAATGCACAAAGAATCTATCTGTAAGCATTAACCAGAAAAAAAAATATTTTATAAATGTCGCGGGCTAGAGCCGCACCTGTGCCCCCCTTTGTGAAAATACGAACCAGAAGAAGATAAACTTTTAATATTTAATATTTTTACTGTTTAGTTTATATATTGCGTACTTTTCTAGGTACTAACATATAGAAAACAATGATTATTATAATATTTACTAGCAATAATAATTTATTGTAATGTTATTATATATTCACCAGGTAAAAATTATTTGACCATTTGGAAAAGTTAATAATAATAGGAATAATTTAAAATAAAACACTGAAGCCTATAGGGAATGTTGCAGAAAAATATAAGAATATACAGGGTGTTTTCGAAAAAAAAAAATAAGTTTTGTAACTTTAAGATTCTTTGATAAGTCAGTAATTTTTTTCGGTTCAATAAAACACAGAGGAACACTTAATAAAAAATATACACGTTAGAATTTACAACCTGGCCCGTTCAACTTAATTTTCGTTACGATTTGGCTCTGCCCTAAAAAAGTTTGCCGACCCCTGTACTAGAAGGCAAAAATATTTGATCATAATATGGTATTTCTCCAAAATATCTACCTCTAAATAATATAATATTCCAATTTTTTGTAAACACTTATTAGATGCATTTATGATGGCTAAAATGTTAAACTTCTAATACCTCTTCTAATGGACACATAAAAAAATATTTATTTGCAACACTTTTTAGCGGTGTTATACCCCTAGTATACCCACAATTTTTTTTTCGCATAAATGATACTCATTTGCCCTTTAATAACATACATTAATTTCAAAGGTGTTTAATTTTAATTTTTTTTTTCTCATTACATACTACAGCTGTTATAGTTTCCAAGATATTGGCCGGTCTTCGTGGGACAGCCTGTGTATCAAATATGAATCATTTAAGTTTTGTTTTCACTGCGAATTACTACTAATAGTATGCACTGATAAGAACTTTCATTGCAAGGGAATTAAACCTATTGTTTGGGCAATGAGGATTAGTGGATTAGCCAGAACTCGACAGTACTATCACAAAACAGCCTACAGATAAGTCACTCATGATTTCTAGCAGCTACTATTTTACATTTACGTATGTATATGCATAGCAAGCCAATTTCTAGGTATTAACGTAATTCGCGTGCACACACGATTATGATAACAAAAATAAATTAGATAAAGACGCTTCTAACACAAAAAGCAGAAACATTTGAGAAAAAAAAATATATATATGGAAGAAGAATTTTATGGATATGCAATCTGAGCACATTTTTTCGTCCTTTGGGTGGCAAATCCAGATGTCACTAGTATGTGTACATCCAAAACTTGGTGGAGAAGTCAAGTGCCTGTCTTAGCTCCGAACCAGGTAATGAGTTGAGTAGCACACATGGGTAAAGAGGGTAGCGGTAGCATATAATATAAAATGTTTTTTTTTTTTTTTTTTTTTTTCGATTTAACCCGTATTAATGGTAGTTTGTTGTCACGTGACAAAAAGGCATGGCAGTCAATAAAAGCCAATATTTAAATTGTGGGAAAAACAGACGCAATAATGAAAAGTTGCGTATATGTTTGCATTTCCCATGAAATAAAGTGACCAGATTTTAATGTAAGGCGGGATTTCGTATTATTATAGTAAAAATCATAAATAAAAGTAAACAAATCAAAACATAGTTTATTATAAAAGAACACAAAATTGACATATACAGGGTATTCCACGTAACTGGTTCATTAAAAGTTTATGATGTTCCATTATTTACTCATATTTGAGATTTTGGCACCAGTATCTGTTCGATTGGAACTATAAATGTAAAATACCTTAACCAAAATATCACTTCCGGTTGATCGGAAATGGATGTCAACTTTGTTATTTTAAATAGAATGATATAATTTTTTATTCATTTTTGGATTCTACAACTATAAATACGTCAGTTTTCATTAGCTATTCCTATAGCTACATGTTGCCGTTTTTGAGTTATTTAAGTTTTTCCATTTTTTTAGTCATAATCATTGCATCGTTGAGAAATTAATATCTCGGTTAATACTGCAAGTAGAGACTCCAAATTTGCTATGTTATGAATGTAGATATTACTCTAAGAAACGGTAAGCACACTTTACATTCTAACATACAGGCTGTTCAAAACTGAGGAACAAAGTGCCATATTTTCAAATGCAGAAAACTATTTTTTTTTAAATAGGACACCTGTATTTTAATTCGGAATTAGGAAGTAAATATCATCCCCTATTACTTTATATGAGCATTCCCTATACCTATCTTTAATAGATTTTGAGATATGAGCGAGTTTTTGTTAAACAGACTAAGTAGCCCTATCTTTAAATGTTTGTAGCTGGCGCTGAAATGGATTCACGTCAAATTCATGTATTATTTTTGAATAACCATACAAGAATGTCTGTTCGAATAGTCATTTCTATTAATATTACGTTCTACGAAAGTGTAATTACAATGATATACATAAACACTTTTGGTTAGTCAATGAATTTGATATTAATCCCATTCAGAGCCAGCTACAAACACGCAAAGACAGGGCTACTTAGTCTGTTTAACAAAAAGTCGCTCATAGCTCAAAATCTATTAAAGATAGGTATAGGGAATGCTGATATAAAGTGATAGGGGATGATATTTACTTCTTAATTCCGAATTAAAATACAGGGTGTTCTATTTAAAATAAAGAATAGTTAGTCTGTTTAACAAAAAGTCGCTCATATCTCAAAATCTATTAAAGATAGGTATAGGGAATCTTCATATAAAGCGATAGGGGATGATATTTAATTCCTAATGTCGAATTAAAATACAGGCTGTTCTATTTAAAAAAAAGAGTTTTCTGCATTTGAAAACATGTCACTTTGTTCCTCAGTTTTGAACACCCTGTATGTTAGAATGTAAAGTGTGCTTACCGTTTCTTAGAGTAATATCTACATTCATAACATAGCAAATTTGGAGTCTCTACTTGCAGTATTAACCGAGATATTAATTTCTCAATGATGCAATGATAATGACTAAAAAAAAAGAAAAACTTAAATAACTCAAAAACGGCAACATGTAGCTATAGGAATAGCTAATGAAAACTGACGTATTTATAGTTGTAGAATCAAAAAATGTATAAAAAAATATATCATTCTATTTAAAATAAGAAAGTTGACATCCATTTCCGATCAACCGGAAGTGATATTTTGGTTAAGGTATTTTACATTTATAGTTCCAATCGAACAGATACTGGTACCAAAATCTCAAATATAAGTAAATAATAGAACATCATAAACTTTTAATGAACCAGTTACGTGGAATACCCTCCTGTATATTTTCAAAAATATTTCGAATTTCTAAAAGAAATACATTGAAACACACACGCACAGACTTTAGTTTTAGTTTACAAGAACATCAATCAACATCCCATTTCCTTTGCGGGCGTAAATCATAGTGGCAACTTAAAAAAAAATGACTTAGGTAAGGAAAGCGAATATCCTAATATATTTGCTTCAATGAAATCAATGATCGACCTAAATGTGTAAAAAATGTTATGGCGATTAGTGAGGCACAAGTGTAGACCATAAAGCTGCCGTTTTAAGGTTAAATTATAAAAATATCTGACAAACCAGAAATGTGACATACCTTGTGCTACTAATTTAACAATGTTGCCACCTTAAAATTTTAGATCAAATGGTGATCACATTCGGCTGCTCACTCTATATGAAGTATATTCTTACGATTTACTTAAAATATTTGACACTTGATAACTAATGACTAAACGGGACCTACTTTGGTTTCATCTTACAATAATTAATACATACTAGATTGTATTAAGAAAATTTAAGCTACCTAAATACAGGGTGTATCAGATATAGAGGTAAATATAATAATATGTAGCAGCTGTAATGATATACGATCAAAAAGTCTTAATGCACAGGAGGTCTATCTGTAAGCATTAACGAGAAAAAAATATTTTGTAAATGCCGTGGGCTAGAGCCGCAGCTGTGCCCAACCTAAATGCTGTCCCGAGTATACCCCCACATACCACTATCATTCAGTCATTACCGCTGTTAGTTTTGTGTGGATCGCCGCTTGGAGTGCAAGCCACTTCGAACATTTTATTTAAACTCTTCCCGTCCCGAAAAAACGATCCTTTTCATGACAATCATGATTTCATATAAAGAAAATCGAAGCTTGATGCACCGGCAAAAGCGCGCGAATGTATAGATTCATTTTCGCGCGACATCATTGTAAAAAGGCGTGTTTGCAATTTTTCTGTACCTACATTTATTTCTGTGTAATTCGATTCAATTCATTTTGCGTTATTTGATTAAATAAATCCAAAAGAAATAACTCAGAGTCATGTGGTACCGTTTTATAACAACTAACTCTCGATTCGACAAAGCAAAAGAAAAATATTTACGTTTTTTGTAACTACTGAAGTCGCATATCCGGTGAAACTCGAACGTCTTATCAGGATATTAAAAATAATGCTTTGTAGACTTACGTAGAATGCTCTTAATAAATAAGGAATGTTTATTTTATAAAAAGAAGAAATATAAAATGCCTCAGTTTTGCTATGTTTACAAGGGCCTTTATTTATTCAGAATGACCTTAAATGAACTTACGGCATACCATTAAGAATAGTACTACATCAGTGCAATGTATTTATACATAATACCACGTTTAGCGGGTGCTTCACATGACGTTTCCTTGCATCAGGCCCGGACTAAAGAATTTTTGGCTCTAAATTTTACTATTTTTATTTTTTAATGATGAAATCCGGTTTCAGCGGGATTGTGCTTTATATGTCGTGTAGTTAACACCCGAGCAAAATTTACTTTTTTATTTGATACACCCTGTATACCTACAGAAAATTTCTAACACATTTACAACAGCATTTTTTGAATTAGAAAGCAAAGACTATTTTTTTTAAATGGAAACCATGGTTGGTTATGACATATTCTAGTAGTGCATTTTTTTCTGTTTGCAATGATATAAGGGCCGTAGCACTTAAATAACAGTACAATACACTATTATTATGTTTAACAAAAATCATGTCTCGCCATGAAAAACGCGATATAAACAATTGAAGCACTATGTTTACATCATCATTGACAGTTCGTTATGGTGATTATAACTGGTTTTATCAGTAGTTTAGTTGCTTTACAAAGTTAGTTGTGATGTATACAAATGTCGAGAAATTTAATATGATCGTATGTTAGATTGTTTGTAAGAAAAATAGTCAAAAAGCCATTTTTTGTTGTATTATGATCGCCGATGAACCTTCAAGAATGTATGCACCTTTTTTTAGAGTTTGAAAGTTTTGTGAAACACAGAAATAAGGGTAATATTGACGGAAACACACAGCTAAATGTTTCAGCTGTTGTTAATCAGAATCCATCAACATAAACATGATAAATATATACAGTAGTAAGAATTTTATCAGAATACAGGTAAATACCATCTTTATTAAAAATTAGTTGATCAAACTCTGCTACTTGGAGATGTTGTAAGACAATTAAATTTTTGTGCTTGGTTCATAAATATGTGCCATGGAAATAACTCAAAAATGCTGAGTAAAATTCAAAATTTAAGATCGTTGTTTGACATGCACTAAATTCCCTAAAAACAGTATTCAGTTTTTTTCTCTATCTTTTCTAATAAAAGCGATACAACACTAAAAGGACTTTTGGTGAATTTCTATTTTTATAAGGTAGAATTGCAATTCAAATATAGATTTAGGGTTCGAATGATTATTGGAACTATATTTTTAAATAACATTTGAGTACGATTTGCCTATTAGGATAGTTCCATAGATATTAGTTCAGCTCTATGATAAAAGGTATTAAAATTTATGAGGTTTTAAGTATTTTAAGTATTTTATCATACGATTGCAGTATGAGTATACAGGGTATTCCACGTAACTGGTTCATTAAAAGTTTATGATGTTCTATTATTTATTTATATTTGAGGTTTTGGCACCAGTATCTGTTCGATTGGAACTATAAATGTAAAATACCTTAACCAAAATATCACTTCCGGTTGACCGGAAATAGATGTCAACTTTTCTTATTTTTAAATAGAATGATATAATTTTTTATTCATTTTTGGATTCTACAACTATAAATACGTCAGTTTTCATTAGCTATTCCTATAGCTACATGTTGCCGTTTTTGAGTTATTTAAGTTTTTCCTTTTTTTTAGTCATAATCATTGCATCGTTGAGAAATTAATATCTCGGTTAGTACTGCAAGTAGAGACTTCAAATTTGCTATGTTATGAATGTAGATATAACTCTAAGAAACGGTAAGCACACTTTACATTCTAACATACAGGGTGTTCAAAACTGAGGAACAAAGTGACATATTTTCAAATGCAGAAAACTCATTTTTTTTAAATAGAACACCCTGTATTTTAATTCGGAATTAGGAAGTAAATATCATCCCCTATCGCTTTATATGAGCATTCCCTATACCTATCTTTAATAGATTTTGAGATATGAGCGACTTTTTGTTAAACAGACTAAGTAGCCCTATCTTTAAATGTTTGTAGCTGGCTCTGAAATGGATTCACGTCAAATTCATGTATTATTTTTTAATAACCATACAAGAATGTCTGTTCGAATAGTCATGTCTATTAATATTGCGTTGTATGAAAGTGTAATTACAATGAGGGGGAGGGATAGTCTGTTTAACAAAAAGTCGTTCATATCTCAAAATCTATTAAAGATAGGTATAGGGAATGCTCATATAAAGCGATAGGGGATGATATTTACTTCCTAATTCCGAATTAAAATACAGGGTGTTCTATTTAAAAAAAAATGAGTTTTCTGCATTTGAAAATATGTCACTTTGTTCCTTAGTTTTGAACGCCCTGTATGTTAGAATGTAAAGTGTGCTTACCGTTTCTTAGAGTTATATCTACATTCATAACATAGCAAATTTGGAGTCTCTACTTGCAGTATTAACCGAGATATTAATTTCTCAATGATGCAATGATTATGACTAAAAAAAAGAAAAACTTAAATAACTCAAAAACGGCAACATGTAGTTATAGGAATAGCTAATGAAAACTGACGTTTTTATGGTTGTAGAATCCAAAAATAAATAAAAAAATATATCATTCTATTTAAAATAAGAAAGTTGACATCCATTTCCAGTCAACCGGAAGTGATATTTTGGTTAAGGTATTTCACATTTATAGTTCCAATCGAACAGATACTGATACCAAAATCTCAAATATAAGTAAATAATAGAACATCATAAACTTTTAATGAACCAGTTACGTGGAATACCCAGTATAGTATAATCAGGTAAGGAGTATAACTTATTGTTAAATAAACCTATATTAATGAATTAAACTAATACTGTTTTATACCTATATCAAGAATGCTATCCACAGATGCAGCTTTCTTCATAAGTATTGGGAACTTGGATGGCATATTTATCCGTCCAAAAGAACACAACACAAAACACAATAAAGAAACTTTACACGCTATGTCTGGTCGGTTAGCTGATTTTCTGGTTATTAATTCTCAACAAAACAACGATGGTATACTCTATATCTTTATTGTTGCACATTTTATCAATGTTTTAGTGCGATTATAACAATCTGAAGTGGTTGCTATTATGTACAGTATAGATATGTCGGTTGATAAAATCTATAATGGGTGGTGTTTGCGTAAAGAAATCGGTTTTCACGTTTTTTTTTCGGAAATATCAGATATACGATTAGGAGATAAAAAAATTAATATACGTGAAAATAAATATTGAAAATTTATTATACACTTAAAATATATTAATTATAAATAGTTCTGTTTGAATAACTGTCGACCTAATTCTCTCGAAAAGTTATTATATATGTTTCCTTTTACAACCAGGCTTAACCATCATGTTGTATACCAATGTATTTCTGAAATTCTATCTATACAGTTGGAGATACCTTTCTGGTGCCTCTTTACATGCTCAACTGATATTACTTCACTAATTTTTTGGCAAAACAATAATTGATCTATACACAGTAAGAAATCTTTCATCTATCGTATTTAAAAGAACCATTTCTTTCAGTTAATACGTATTTCTTTTAGTCAATACGAATCTTTTTCATTGAAATAATACCATTTTCAATTGAAAGATATATGTATTAACTGAATACGAGCAAACAAATATTTCTTTGATTTAAAGAAACCTTTTTATCTGTGATACTGTGGAGTGTTGGAGCATAGAGAAAATAATATAGAGGTGTTTCTCTCGTGGTGGGGGTAGGTCGTTCTAAACAGCGCCGCAGTGGCAAGTGTCCTAAGCGAAAATTGAAATGGCGGTATTTTCAAATTTAAAATATATTATATATAGGATTTATGAAATTATATATAATCAACAAAAAGCACTATTTAATCAAGAAGAGTGTTAATAATTGACTCCCCTTGATAAAATAGTGCTTTTATGTGATTATAAAAGTTAAAAAGGTAGCAGTATTCAGATTTATACATTTATTAACAGTAAACTGAAAACATTATATATATACCTAACTAGTTAATAACATATGTTGATAATGTAACAGTATAACATGGACAAGTCAGTAAATTTATATTTCCTCCATCCAAATTAATATGTATAAAAGTATGGACAATATAGAATAAAAAAAAAGTACATAGAAAACAATAAATTGTGAAACTAGAGAAATTCTACAAAATATAAATATATAATGATGTATAAATACAAAAAACTGTACTCTAACGCCTTGATAAGATATATTCACAAGCATAACTACGGCAATAATAATAAAACACATGATTGTTTACGTTATTCTTTTTCTTGATTTTCAAGTATTTTTCATGCCAGGGATTTTATTTTATCAGAACAATTTGTGGATTTTCTTTAAGGATATTATTAATACTCTTAACCCAATGATAAATAAATAATTCCAATGTTGTGTTTTAAAACAACAGGTTTGCCAAAATCATGTTCCTCACAACTGAAAAAAGTCAAATCTATATGTTGACGTAAATAGGTTAAAATGTGTTTTCCGATGCCTATTTTATTTGAAGAAAAAACAATCAGTTTACTTATGTAATAACTACATTCTGAAAACTTTTTGGCAAACATCGTGCTCGGTGTTAATAATATATTGGCTACAACTTCTCTTCCATAAAAATAAATAGAATTGTCCTCTGTAGAGTCCTCACGATACCCTGAAACAAATGATACCAAGACACATATAATTTCATATCGTCACTGCACATATATTGTCAGACTATTCGTAAGCAATATTATGTCCACAGTCTAACCATGACAAAATCATACACTCCCTACCTGGTTAATTCAAAGTTGGCAGACTCCCAAATTTTAATTTTGTACTTCCAGGTATTCTACAAAATTCACTAAAATGCCGGTCACAAACTCTGTACCTCTTATATGCAGCTTCTGGATCTAGTTTCTAGTTGGCTAAGCCCAATTCTTTCGACCCTTATATCATACAACTATAATTGATTGTAATATATGTTTATTATAATAAAGTTGTGAAATGCCGGTCCTATACTTACAACTGTTTATTATTATATAACTTTCTTCCAACACAAAACCACTTGCCGACAACGTCTAACCACGTGCGATATGTTTACAGAACGGGTTTGACGTTTGGTTTGGCGCGAACGCGAGAGCTAAAAACGAATATGAACGAGTGTTTGCGATGTTTACCGAACTTAATTTAAAAATATTTGGCGGGACTGATGGACGCGCCAATGTGCGAAGTGGCCGCACTAAACGAAAGACTTCCCCCTCTCCTGAGAGAAACATAGCCATGTGTTGGAGTACGAACTAATGCATATTACCAAATACAATATAAATATATATACGGGCAAAGAATGGTTCCGCTCGCCTAATATAGATGTTCCAGCTAGGCTGATTTTAGAAAAGTGTACGACCAAACAAATATTAAAATTTTCCGTTGCACAAACGCGTAAAAATATAAGATAACCGAAGAGTCGGTACGAGACGAATGAAAGTGGTTTAACTGCGCACGCAGCGAAGAGGTAGAGCATTCATAAATGAATTGTCAATTCGCAAAATTATTATGAAATGAATATTAAAGGAGTCAAAACAAATAACAGGTTAGTAAATAAAACAAAAACCAAAACAGGCATATTGGCTCAATGGATTAATATTCGTTTTATAATGAAATTAAAACATATTTTTGTGTTAAAGCGAAGCTACACACGGAATATTTGCTTTTATTTATTTCGTCAAATGCCTATTAACTTTTTCATAGCACATATTATATCTTATTTACCACTGTTGATTTATTTGCAGTGATAAAATGTTTTTGCTTTTAGTGGACTAGTGGACATTTAAAATAATCTTTGTTTCTTGATATATAAATTTATGTTTTTTTTTTTTGCTAATTCTTGTCAACATGTCTGCAGTTAACAGCGGAAGAATATTATCTTGCTAAAAACTGAAATAAAAGTATCAGAAAACATTAAAAAAGTGTATCTATAAAATCTATAAACTTTTCTTTTTTTTTTTTAAATTCACTCTCAGAAATACCATGATGTTTGAAAAACATAAGCTCATATTTGTTTCCAAAATTATTGTTTACTGTTTTCATAGGATAGTCGATGGCGTATCGAACAAGATCTTTTTTTATCATTTTGCTTAAAATGTAACTTAAAACATTACAGTACAAGTTTCAATCGCAGCCCAGTAAACAAAATTCAAATCTTCCGCAATTATATTTCGTAACTTCAACTTAAATGTATTCAAATAACCATTAATGTAATACAAAATCGTAGGTAACTTCATGCTTTAATGTTGAAGTTACTGAAAATAACTGCGCGAAATTTGAATTTGGTTTACTGGAAGGTCTTTATAAAAAAAAAAATATGTAACATTATTATTATCTGGTTGCACTTTTAAGGTATTTTCCTCAATTTTGTTTTTATCAAAGTGTACAAGTACAAGTACGCTAGCATCAGACATAAGCTTTTGTCGCTCTTGAACTTTTTCTGTTTCGTTGTTTGTAGAATTAATATAAAAAATATAATTGTTGGACATTATATTATTGTACATATCTTATAATGGTTAGAACTGTCAAAGTATATATTTGTAACAAAAAAATGATAAAAAAATAGAAAAAAGGAGAGAATTAGCAGAATTCAAATTTCCCGCAATTTAATTCTAGGAAAGATTTTCATTTTTTTTTTCGTTCGCTGCTTTTAGAAAATCTCAGATTGCTTTTGGAAATGAGACATAATACTAGAAAATTTTATAGGTATGCAACCAAGTGCAAATGCAGATTTTTTATAATAAATCATAAAATTGGAATTTTTATAAATCATCGATTATAGTGTATCTCTGTTTAGTACGTTAATTATATAGCGAAGTATAATAGTTGGATTCATAAAGAACAACTCTCCAAACATACATTCATTCTGTAAAATAACTTGTATAAATATAAACCGCAGAACTAACACCTAGCATCCGATCCTCAGACCATCCACTTTATTTAAATGCCAGGGGGTAGAATTCATATTTGCCACGATTATTTATAGTTACTGGTCAAGATCGTATTGTAATGCAAAATAGTTGGTAATTCAGACTTGAATGTTTTAAGTTAGTGAAAATTATGGTGGGAACTTTGCATTTTACCACTAGGAATAGATTTCTGAATTACCCACAGCTGTAATACTCAAGTGCTTTCATATCAAGTACATAGTTCGCTTGGTCCACTGCTTATTTTCGTACGTCTCTTGCCCCGCCGCTTTTTAATTGTCACCGCGAAGAAGCTACAGTGGCACCGCTCTATAGTACACCAGCGGAACTATACGTCTTTGACCATATGTATACTAGTGTTATATTTGCTATTAATAAGTATATACATGGGAGTTGCCTATCTCAGGGGGATCCATCTTAATACCCAAGGTCAAATATTATAGTAGTGTATGCGCTGATGTAAATGCCGCCAAATCGCTACCGCGAAATTTCAAACCTTTTTAAATATGCATATTTTACATTTATTTACAGGATATGTAGAGGGCGCGTCTGCCTAGTATGCGTCATTAGCCTATTTTCCAATTGCCATTTTGTATTCTTTTGTTGTTTTGACGGTTGTGGTTATGTTTATTGTGATATTTTAGAACAGAAAAACAGCAGTTTGCGTTTTTTTAGAACAATTATTGTATTTTGAAGTTCGTAGTTCGTAAGTGAATGAATATAATTGAGGGGTATTCTTAAATTATACAAATGAATCATAAATTTTACGTGTAGAATCTGTGGAATTTTGGACGTTATTTATTTAAGAGTTTTTAAGTTTTATTTATTTTTGTAAGTATGATAGAAGATAGAAATTACGTGGTTGTGATTTTTACTGTGGAATCGTCAATTTCAGGTGTAATAATCCCTTAACGATATTGGACGTTTTTTATTTAAGAGTTTTATGTTTTATTAGTTTTTGTAAGTATGGTACAGATCATGTGGTGTTTAAAAGACTTATCAGTTAGTTTTAGGTATATAAGTCATTAAAATATAGTACCCTTGTTAGTTTTAGTATTTGGAAGATATTATTATTATTTTTCGTAAGTACATACTTTTTGCTACCAAAGTGATGCATTAATCACAGAATTAAAAATTGATTATAGAAAATGGTTCTACAGTGTTGTGTTTCTGGATGTAGGAATACATCCAAAGAAGAAAAACTTCATCGATTTCCATATACCGATGATTGGTGAGTTTTCTGCCTACTTTCTCAGTTGGATATATTTTTTTTACATATATTGCAATTTTAAAGTATATAATGAATGGATTAAGAGGATTGGCAATGCTAAACTAAAGATATTACCACCTCAAGAAGTTCACGAGAAATATCGTATCATTTTCATGAAGTTTGTAAAATCGACCCAAAATATTATAGCAAGTCTGGCTTAAAGGAATGTAGTTTACCAACTGCAAATTTGCCAGGTGAGTGAAGAGCACTTCTATTAGGAGGAAAGAGGCAATATAACTTACAATTTTTAGGTTTTACAATAGTGCCCACTCAGGAAAATTCTTTTATGACATTGGATCATTATAAATTACTTGCAGGTAATTTTAACATGAGAACTGTTTTTTTAGATTTGTTGTCATAACTAGCAAGAAGTATTAAGATCCCATATTAAATTATTTTTTTGTTCGATTCTTTAATTATTTTACAGGTGTAATTTTAAATGCTATGTAATAATTAATGCAAGACTGTGTTTCGACAGTTGTATTTTATGTATATTTTTCTTTTTCTATTGTCTTTTACAATGTTCGCTATTTTTTCTTTTGTTGACTAGTTTTCATATCATGTAGTGTTGAAAATAAAGTTCTATTATTATTATTATTATTAAATTTAAAATTGTTCTTAATAATCTCGGAATTCATACCACTAAGCAATTAACTCATTAATAGCTCAAATGTCGACATAAGTTATATATATTTATATTATATATCAATACTGTAACAACTCTAAAAAATTACAGATGAATTGCATACACTTATTGATTTTAAATAATATGTATTTAGATTATACGCAATTCGAAATCTGTAATTTTTTAGTTGTTACAGTATTTAACTGTAGTATTGATAATATCAACTGTAGATCAGCGGTTCAAATTACGCGCGTTTTCATTTAGTTTATCTTCCTACCGCGCCAGCGCTGTATTTGCGCCTGTTTTCACTAAGATCGTTTAAATTAGTGAAGTTTTGTACAGAAGAAAGCCATCTATATTATCTATGGCCTATCTCCTGAGGAAACTTATCTCTGATGCGAACTAATTGCATTTTACCTAATCATGTCGGTACCAGGGAACTAGCTTTACTTGGCCGCAAAAGTGCCAAAGCAATTGTTTCTGCTTCTATACAGGTCACTGAAATAAATATTTACTTGGACGTATAAATTTACAACAGTTAAAAAATGGATAGCTTTTCTTTCTTGATAGTCGTCCTAAAAAAACAAAATGATAAACACACATAACAGGCAGAACACATAATCTATACATTCATTGTTCATAAATATACATAGCAATCCTTTTTGCCTTTTCCATTTTAATTTATCTCTATTCTTAAATTGTGACTTCTACAACACTCTTTCGATGTTCGCATATAATATAATTAAAAGTATAAAAGTAGTTCGCACCTAACCTGAAATATACGCCAACCATCATTCAAACCTGTACGTATAGTTGCATACCATTCATCGAATAAAGCGTAAACACCTCGCATCGGATCTTACTTTTTATAATATCAGAAACCACATGTAGATGTCTATAGATGTAGGATTTTTTTTAACGCATTGATAATGAAAGTAAATACAAAACAAAAAGATTAGCATAAATTAAATAAACAACTCGTGATTTTCACATTTAATACCTTTGTAATATTTAATCCGACGACAGTATTATGCATCGATAAATGAGAAACGCACAAATGTCAAGCGATTCACTTAAAAGCGTAAATTTAAAGGTTATTTCATTAACTATTCGATATTTATTTGAATATTGCCGAACCCCGCTTCTTGACGGGTCCCGATGAAAAATTTATTGAGGTTAAAGGTAAAGTTTGAAACTTTATTTCTTTTATGGAGAAGTATGAGATATAAATTATTTAACGGGAAAAATGAGCGAAGTTTTCTTTGTATGAAGGAGTGGCAAATAGGAGTTCTTGCCTTTTTTCTATTCATTTAAAATATTAAATTTAGTTTTCTCAGCCATTCTCTGAAATAGAATCATCACTACCCCAATGGCACATCGTCCGTGCTGTAATCCGATACTTTAAACATATGTTGCTTGTTCAGAGGCATATAGCATACCAGACAGTAGTAAATGTAAAATAAATTTAAAGTATCCAGGTTAAAATTAGCTCCTTCAATATTTTTCATTATCTAATTCATAAGTTCCATAATAATAATATTCATCGATCTGAACACGCGACGTGTAACAAACAATGATTATAACAATAATACTTACTACTAATAATAAATTGTTGTGATGTTAATGTCATGGCCCACCAGATAGAAATTATTCGGCCATTTGAAAGCGGTAATAAACAAAACGAGTAATTTAAAAGAAAACTACTGAAGATGGGTATAGGGAATGCTAACACCCTGTATAATGTCACTGATTTTTTTTCTACGTTTTGGTAAAACAATGTTAGTACTTGTTGATTTCAAAGTAGGAGATTTCTGACACTTAAATCAAGTGAGAATTAATCAATTACATACAACAATGTAAATGTCAAAATTTTAACAAAAATCGTAATATCTTAGAAACAGTTGAAGATAGGTATAAGATACCCTAATGGTAATCGTCATAGAATTTTATGGTAAATTTAAAAATATAATAATATATAGGGTGTTCCATTTAAAATAACAAAGTTTGTGGCGACTTCCGGTTAACCGGAAGTGCAAAAAAGGTGAAAATATTTTAGAAAGAAAGTAAGTGCCAAATTGTTGCAAACCCCAATTTTTTAAAACTGAGGAATTTCGTTAAGCCGGAAAACTTCTAACCAGCCAGTTCCGTGGAAAACCCTGTATTGGTTGTATTTTATTCTAGTAGTAAACTTTGATGGTAACTTGTAACTGAAGACTAAAGCTACGAACATATTGTTCCGACGTGTTGTGTTGTGTTGTGTTACTACACAAGTTTACATAAATCATACAACTGTTTTCTCGATATGCGATATGCACATTCATCTGATGCTACGTTTTCTGACGAGTTCTGACAAGTTGTGTCATGTCAAATACTGGCCCATCCAGATTTGCGTCAGACACTGTCACAAACGTCAGAACCGTCAGAACGTTTTTCGGCCGCAACGGCTCTTGGACGAAATTAGAAAAAAAAAGATGGACGAAATTTTGCCAAGTGAAAACGTGAGAAATCACGAATGTTTATTTTTCCCTTATACAGAGTATCCGTTTATATTTTGCCCCCTGCCTCAAGGCTATATTACTTAAGGTAGAAAAAACCTTTAAATGCAAAAGTTATAGGATTTTGCTCTATTATCTTTTACAAATTTCAAGGTTAATATCTCATAAATTGGTAGACAAATGAATACAACTTGCATTTTTTTTTAAAAAAAAACAGCCTGTATATTGTTGGATAGTATGAAAGACCTCGTTTCACTGATTTGAGCTGTTTTTGAGTTACTTTAGTTTATATTATTTAAATTGTACAGTGAAAACTGTAGATTGCCATGAAAACTATGAAATTTAATGTAAAGAAAAAAAGAATATTTTGTTATCAAAAACAAAACAAAAACCAAAATACCAAAAATTTTCAAGATAACCACTGCCATTATTTATACAATTAACAATGCTTCTCATTAATTTTCTTATAATTGCGTTTAAAATAAAGTTGGGAATTTAATTTGACCAAATCGTTGTTTTACTATTGGTATTCTATTCTTACTGGCATAAAAAAAATCAAATTATTTCACGTTTCCCTTCCGTGAAATATCCCACATATATTTAACAAAAAGTCGCTCATATGTCAAAATCTATTAAAGATAGGTACAGGGAATGCTCATATAAAGCGATAGAGGATGATATTTACTTCCTAATTCCGAATTAAAATACAGGTTGTTCTATTTAAAAAAAAGGGTGTTCTGCATTTGAAAATATGTCACTTTGTTCCTCAGTTTTGAAGACCCTGTACGTTAGAATGTAAAATGTGCTTACCGTTTCTTAGAGTTATATCTACATTCATAACATAGCAAATTTGGAGCCTCTACTTGTAGAATTAACCGAGATATTAATTTCTCAATAATGCAATGATTATGACTAAAAAAAAAGAAAAACTTAAATAACTCAAAAACGGCAACATGTAGCTATAGGAATAGGTAATGAAAACTGACGTATTTATAGTTGTAGAATCCAAAAATGAATAAAAAATTACATCATTCTATTTAAAATAACAAAGTTGACATCCATTTCCGGTCAATCGGAAGTGATATTTTGGTTAAAGTATTTCACACTTATAGTTCCAATCGAACATATAATGGTGCCAAAATCTCAAATATAGGTAAATAATAGAACATCATAAACTTTTAATGAACCAGTTACGTGGAATACCCTGTATATATTATATTTTTAATATTACACATTTAAACCTCTGTTTGTTTTCATGGCAATCTAGGGTTTTCACTGATATTGTTTCAATGATATCTATCCAACAATATACAGAGTGTTGTATTTAAAAAAGTGCAAGTTGTATTAATTTGTCTACCAATTTATGAAATAATTTCAACGTTGTAATTTTAAAGGTTATAATCAAAAATTCTATAACTTTTGTTTTAAAGTGTTTTTCTATCTTAAATAATACAGCCTGTAGGTAGGGGTCAAAATATAAACATCCTGTACAGATAGTTCTTCCAAAGCTTGTATCCATTGTTTTTTAATTCTTTTTTTTATATTTTTCCATGTAAACTTTCAAATTGTTTCCTGGACATCCTAAAATAGCTACACATGGAAACGTTCTTCATCTTTAATAAGCCGATTATTAACCAAAGTATGATATTCGTCAAAAGCTTCCCTATTTTCATTTATTTCGTGTACTCATTTTTTTCTTTTCTTGCGTAGTGTAGAACAAATGACAGCTGCGACGTATCACATTCCTCAATTTCTTCTTCAAATTCGTCTGACGAGCATTGTGCAACAAAGCAAAAATACACTAGAAAATTTTAAAGCAAGTGGCTATGTTTAACATAATCGACAGAATGCACCAGAAAAATATGTTTACGACACGTCACAACATAACGCATTGTGTTTCCGGCCTAACAATAATTTGTGTATGGCGTTTGTTATTTATATGAATCTGGGTGGTGATAATAATACAAGAAACAAAGATAAATACATAAAGGCTATATTTATTTGATATATATTATAAATTCAGGAAGCATTTTATTGTAAGAAACAGTTCATGTTTATTTTGTGGCACTATCTAAGTATCATAGATGTTTCTTACCGTCAAAAAAATATATAAAAATGAACTAACAAACATAATAAAGAAGATATTTCTAAAAATACTTATATTTTAGTGGTGTGTTAAATAAATGACAAGCGTAGGGCCCACGGGTACCCGAAATTTTTGGCTACGGGCTACTCGGTTTCGGGTACTCGGGTAAACTCGATTTCGGGTAATACCCGGATCGGGTAAAGCTCGATTTTGGGTAATACCCAATTTCGGGTAAGACTCAATACTCGGGTAAACCATAACCGGGTAGTGCACTAAACAGGTACCCGACTCCTAAACAATATGGGTTTCGACAGCTCTAGTAGCAAGTACTTTTTGCGAATCTCATCAAGTTTCGTATTTCTTGACTATACATCCTTAACATCCTGTATATTGCTACTGATGGTGTGGGCTGTATAATAGACGTGTTATTCAGATGTTACGCAGAATTTAACGTCAGCTCCTGGACTCTTCATGCGGCTGGCGGTTCATTGTTCTAGCCGTATATCGTATACCCCCTCGGTCTAGCATTTCAGCTTGTTGTCTGCATCACACAATCACATTGTCGAGTACGTCACGCGCGCCGTTCTCTCATTGAGCACGACGCTATCGTGTCGTTTGGCGTAAAGCTTGTATCTTCCTCGCTTCGTAGTATACGGGTACATAGAGAGAGATAGAGAGATAGAAGAGGCCTTGATCAGCCCCTCCGCGCCAGTAAATAGCAGAAGCAGTATACCGTTCTCTCTTATTTTGTTTACGTTCCGCGATTTAATATTGAGATTGAACGAAATATTCTCTCCAATTTTAGTCTAAGAGTTAGAGAGCCCACATCTCTCTCTATACAGTCGGAGAAACTGTTGTTTGCATTCTTGCGTTTCTTCTGTATGTTTTGGACCTGTGTATACAAAATAAAGCACTGCTGCTGTTACTAGTCTATACATACATATATAAGTTCTTGGGCTTTATTGTTCCAATGGTAACTGTCGTAGAATTTAAAAAGTTTTTAGCCAATATTGCGTTTAAAGGCTTTGGAATATTTACTTTGTTACAGTCGCTGGCCAGATTATTTAAACTACCCATGATTTTAGTAATACAGGGTGTATCAAATAAAAAAATAAATTTTGCTTGGGTGTTAACTACACGACATATAAAGTACAAACCCACCGAAACCGGATTTCATCATTAAAGAATAAAATAAAGTAAAATTTAGAGCCAAAAATTCTTTAGTCCAGGCCTGATGCAAGGAAACGTCATGTTAAGCACCCGCTAAGCGTGGTATTATGTATAAATACATTGCACTCATTTAGTATTATTCTCAATGGTATGCCGTAAGTTCATTTAACGTCATTCGGAATAAATAAAGACCCTTGTAAAAATAGCAAAACTGAGGCATTTTAAATTTCTTCTTTTTATAAAATGAACATTCCTTATTTGTTAAGAGCATTCTACGTAAGTGTACAAAGTATAACTTTTAATATCCTGATAAGACATTCGAGTTTCACCGGATATGCGACTTCAGTACTTACAAAAAACGTAAATATTTTTCTTTTGCTTTGTCGAATCGAGAGTTAGTTGTTAATAAACGGTACCACATGAATCTGAGTTACTTCTTTTGGATTTATTTAATCAAATAACGCAAAATGGATTGAATCGAATTACACAGAAATAAATGTAGATACAGACAATTTGCAAACACTCCTTTTTACTATGATATCGCGCGAAAATGAATCTATACATTCCCGCGCTTTTGCCGATGCATCAAGCTTCGGTTTTCTTTATATAAAATCATTATGGTCCTGAAAAGGATCGTTTTTTCGAGACGGGAAGAATTTAAATAAAATGTTCGAAGTGGCTTGCACTCCAAGCGGCGATCCACACAAAACTAACAGCGGTAATGGCTGAATGATAGTGGTATGTGGAGGTATACTCGCGACAGCATTTAGGTTGGGCACAGGTGCGGCTCTAGCCCACGACATTTACAAAATATTTTTTTTCTCGTTAATGCTTACAGATAGACCCCCTGCGCATTAAGACTTTTTGATCGTATATGATTACAGCTGCTACATATTAGTATATTTACCTCTATATCTAAAACACCCTGTATAGTACAACAAATAAATAGTACCTAAATTTATAAAAATCGGTAAAATACTTAAAATTATCAAATCTTCAAGATGTATGGCCTTGACATTGTGGCCAGGAACTGCACATACAATATGAAAGCCTACACTACTGGCCATTAAAGTATAATTTAAAAAAAAAAATCCATTTCTTTTCAAAATTTAATACTTTTTTAGAGCCAATACATTACAGGAATGGCAGAATAACTGAAGCACCGATATGAGAGCAGCGCAATGGACCAGGGAATTGATTCCGCGAATAGATGAATGGGTCAAGTGCGAACACCGTCGTATTGGTTATCATCTCAGTCAGGCGCTTACCGGCAATGGCAGCTTTAAACGCTATACGACCTCTGCAGATACTGCCGTGAAATGCACACAGCGCGACACACACTTTTTGAATGCCTAAGATGGGAGGGACAGAGACGGGCAACAAACGCCAAGCTGGGCACATCTTTCACTGGGAAAAATTGGCTAAATAAAGTGTTTACTTGTAAAAAAATTATTTACAATAGATAAAGTTTTACTTGGAACTATTCTCGTTAATTAATACCTGCAATTCAACCCAATTTCCTGAATGCAAGTTGTTACTGTAAATAGTGCTTTTATTAACGACTATTACACAGCGTACCTAACAAATTTGTGGTAAGTAACGTATTACTTATGACTACTAGTACTTTATCTAACTACAGCACATGCTTAGTAGAAATAACAACAATGCTGATCGCTATTAAACTCATGTATTTTCTTAAATAGGTAACAACTTTCCACAACTATAATCATTTGAATGTTGCTGCCACCCCATTGTTTTACTATTCCTGATTGGCTAATGCGGCGGAGTAATAAAATAGTCCCCGAGACTGCTAGACGCGCAAGCGCGGGCTAGCGTCAAGTAAAAGTTACGGACGTGGGAGAAGGTGGTCGAAAAAGAGTGGCCAAGGAGTACGGCCATTGTAGGCCAGTTGGAACGCAATTATTTAAAGAATACCGGGTGGGTTAACTCAAGGCCCCATCCGTATAAAGAATCCCAGCGAAAGAAGAAGTACCGAGCCTATAAGCAATCGGATGTTTCAAGATTGCAGTTTTAAACCACGTGGTGTGGGATATTTGAATTCCCCATCATTGTGATGATATCTGCGTCCGCTGGTGAAGTTAAAGTGTGGATGCCGTCGCTACCTGAGTGACAGTCCAAGTGCCACCTACAGTTAGGGATACCCCGACGAAGTAGCCGTTTTCGACGCGATCACCGGACATAACCGCCACGTACGCCGACAGAGGATCAACTCGCCGAGACAACGCCCAGTGCAAAGAACCAACAGAAACCGCAAGTTTACCGCCTAGGTATATTATTTCTTTGTTTATTATTAGTTGTAACTTCAAAGCCATATTTCTCTTTGTCCTTTGTTTAGATTTAAATAATTTCAATAACTAAATAACGTTTCAAGGGGGCCCCATTTACCTTATCTTTTAGTATTGCTTTGTTCATTTTTTTCATTATTAAGGAATATATTTTTTTGTGAGTCATTATGTTGTAAATTGTTTAAAAAAAACTGTTGTTAAAGTGAAACCAATATCATTCATTCATATCAGGTAGTCAGCTAGTATAGGTGTTTGTCCTATACAAAATAAAGCTATTACTAATAATACTGCTTTTTATTTAAATTTATATTAAATATTTACTAAACTTCCTCGTTTCCTGCACTACCTATAGTTGAACAACAAATGTAAAGTAAGTATATTGTATATTTATAGCAAACCTTTATCTTCTATATATATCAGGTATTTAGTGAACGTGCATTGATGATACCCTTTCCTTATCACAAGTAATCTAAATAGCTTGTATTAATTATGAAGGTGTGATAGCTGTTATAGAATAGTTTACTCACAGCAATACACCTACTACTTGACAAGGACAAATCTTTCCTTACTGCAACTACATATATTCTTTGGTTTAACTACTTCAGTTTAATTATCATAAGTTACCGGTATGAAGCAGACCGTAAGTAACTTAGATTGCTTTTTGTTAGTATCAGTGTTCAGGATCTGTTTTTTACTAGTGCTAAGTAATCTGTGCTTTTGGCCCTTATCCAGCTGAACTTTTTACTTACGATAATTGTATTTTTATTCATGATTATTAAATTTTTTTCTCAGTGTTATCTCTCGAAAATATGATTGCCCTGGGGTAACCTGGGCCTATACCAACAAATATATCAACGATATTATGATGGCAAAGAGGCAGATGACAGAGGGTGATAGATGATAGAATGAAACGAATTGTCCGCCTGCCTGACGCTATTCGTCCACGAGGTTCCGAGCCAGCGGAAGAGAAGGGTGTCTACGGTGGGCTAAAGATAAAAATTAATTTAACCTAATAGTAGGTAATAAAACCATTACAAAGGATATTTAAAGAAACGCCGACAAGCATGTTTACAATAGAGGGGTGAGTCGATAGAGTTGTAAAATTTAAAATGACACGCGGGTGTCTCCTAAAGGTCTCCCACTATAGCAGGGAATAATTAATATCGTACTTGTTGTGAATTATTCTATTAGTAAACCAGTTACGATACGGTTGTTCAATTGTGGTGTTTGTGAAAATAGTATTTAAAAAAACGCCGAAACGAAAGTCGATAAGTCTAGAAAAAGCATCGGTTATTGTCACATTACATGAGGAAGGACATTCTGTGCGTGTGATAGCAGAAAAATTAGGAGTGACAAAATCTACAGTCCATTACACTATTCGTCGCTACCGAGACACCGGAGTAAGGGAAGTCTGCCCAACTTCGAAAGAGCACCTGTGGCGACTCTTTCTCCAAGCCGAATGGAATAATATTTTGTCAGAAAACTCTGATAACATTAACAGAGCGCATGCCACGAGTGATCCGCGTCGTATTGGAAGCCAAAAGAGGATTCTCTGACAAGAAGAAAGTTTAGTCATGATGTCATATTTTAATGAGAATGTTTTTATTATTTTTTCTTGTTATTTGTTTATATTTTTGTTTCTACGAACACATTTTTATTTTCTTTCAAATTTCTGTCGTTTTTATTTAGTTAGCAGTAATTTACTAGTTGTCTTAACGTCTAACATTTGGATTATTAAGATAAAATTAAAAAATGAATTGTAAATAGGTAATTCTTCCAAGCATGTTTATACTACGCTTCCCAGTATTGTAATTCGGGACAAAACAGATGTGCTATTCTTATGATGAATCATCAAAACTACATACACAACAAACTAGTGGGCATATCGCCAAATCCACCAGCCTAGATTTTAGTTGATGATGTTAGAATCTCGGAAGTATTTATATAAATATGTACACTCCGACACAGCCAAAATGTCCAAAGCAAACAATAAAGCTAGTAATGCATGGAAGATCCATATACAGTTGAAGATAAGTATAGGGTAACCTAAATAAGTGTATCGTAGAATCTATTGTAGAATCCAAAAATGCAACAATATACAGGGTGTTTCATGTAAATTAAGAAAGTTGGTGGCAATTTCCGGTTCTTCCGGAAGTTCTACAACATCGAAAATATCTTAAAACAAAAGAAGGCTATGAATTATTCTGAATCTACAAGTTTTAAATTCATAAATAGTGAAGAACCCCTGAAAACTTCAAAATGAACGGATTCCGTGGTATACCCTGTATGTAGTTCGATTTTTTTAGCTATATACATATATTCACAATATACATATGTTTACGTCCTATACACTAGCTACTCAAAACACAAATCGTTCGCAGGTGAAAAATATTGTTAGTTTCCAGTGATTTACGATTCATTCGTGAGCGGTATTTTACATCTCATGGATAAACAAAAATAAGATTCGTTCACAAATCAAAAATAAAATTCCTTCACAGCAAATTAACGCTAACTATATAATTTACAAAGGTATACATAGGCAGTTGAACAAGGAAACAAACAGCGAACAATATGTACTGCGTACCGAGCAATGCATAATTAAGGATTGTTTGCAAATAATTTTTAATTACTATTTCAGTGTGCTGTAGCTTCGATTGTATTAATAATCTAAGATTTGTGGAGCTTAGATTCGCATTTAATTTGCTCAAGATGGTACATTCTAACGTACCCTTTAGACACTACAGATGTTCACGACTGTACAATGTGCAAGTATCGCTTTATATAAATACACAACACGTCAGTTACTTATATGTAACTCGCAGAATTAGATTATTATATTGTACAAGTTCAATGTGTAAATCTATCGTCATAATTTATTTTTGCCTGTTATATATACATATAGTTCCTTACCGTTCTTTTCATTTTCGTATTCGGTCTCCAAGTCTTGGGGAGGCGATGATTCCCTCACGCATGACATCAGACTAAGGGGACCAGCCCCTGTGTGCGTGCTGACCGCCGTGGACATCTGAAAGTTAAAAAAAATAATTAAAATATTTACTATATGCGATTACGTATTTTTATCATTGATTAAATGAAGATTGTCGGAAACGATGCACTAGGCATGCGTAAACACAGGCGTAAACTCACTTTCAGTTTAACTGGCCTTCAATTCATTTCGCTCATTTCTTAACAAGGCGTTGCCGGGTATTAGAGTACAGTCCCCAACTTTTATAACGGTTAGTAAGTTTTAATCGCGGTCACTAAATTTACAAAAAATTAATGGAATATATCGGCCCGAGGATTGTGAAACGATTTTACGGAGGCAATTCAGCAAAAGTTACATACGATTTATTTGCAGTAAATTATCCCAAAAGATCGATTTCCAACGCGATTTATTATTCGTAGTACAATTCAGCGTTTTGAAACAACATTTACATTAATAAATAACAAAAATGAAAATGTCATTATACTTTAATATATCATTTTTTGTCTCACTTCCTTTAATTCAAACTATCCCTCATTGGAACAAATTGGAATACTACATGAGGATTCGATATAGAGAGAGTCAACTGTATAGTTATAACTAACACGAAATACCAATAAACTTCTGTCTCACCAATTCTTTAATCTTCCAACATAATGTACATTTCATTAGCTATGCTAACATCATCAGATGTACATGCAAGTGTATTGTCAGAATACCAAATGTGTAAATATAATAAGTATATCCTAGGTTACAAAATTAATCTTCAGGACTACTATATTCAATAAATTCTAAATATTTATAATTAAGGGTGTTAAATCGGTATTAAGTAAGCCATTAATATGTTTTTTCATATAAATAGCTTCCCACATATTAAGATTCTTACAATTTGAAGACTTAATTAACTCTAAATCATCAATTGAAAAAGTATGCCCTGTATTAACAAAATGATACTCCAAAGGGGATTTATCAGCATTATGATTCTTAATATGATATAAATGCTCTTTAAATCTAATCTCTGCATTCCTCTTTGTTTGACCTATATATACTTTATTACAAACACCGTACTTGATCTTATAAATCCAGAACATTTTTTTTTAAAATCAATAATTTCAATAATAAATTTTAATTTATTTTTTAAAGTATTAGAATTTTGAAAAACCGGACTAAGATTGTATTTTTTACACAGGTTTAATATCTGGTTAACCCATAACTAACAGCTTCTTGCGGGTTTCGCCGTGTGTCAAAACTTTCGCTCGACGTTTCGCTGTTCATACTGACAGCTTCTTCAGGATAACTGAACTGATTCTCCATGGTCCGACATTCTTCTTATATACGCCCCTGGTGCATCCAACCGTGTAGTTTCCGCTCCATTGACTGTGATGGTTCGTAGTAGGCTCTTCCACGTGTTGCTAAGGTGGTACTCTTCTTCTCTGTTAACGGTTTTATTCTTCTCTATTTCTATGGCTTCCCTGATGAGTCTTTTCCCGTAGTTCTTGGTGGTAATTATTACTTTTACATTCTTGAAATCCATTTTGTGTCCGGTGTCGTGCATGTGTTCTGTCACCGCTGATTGCTCGGTCCTTCTTAATCTTGCGTCCCTCTCGTGTTCTTTTATTCTTATGTCGATGGCTCTTCATGTTTGTCCGACGTAGCACTGTCCGCATTGGCATGTTATCTTGTAGATACCTTCTGTGCGCCTCTTGGGTATCTTATCCTTTGCGGGCGGTAGATACTGCTGGGTCACTGGATTTGACACACGGCGAAACCCGCAAGGAGCTGTTAGTTATAGTTACACCGGCCGTGAAAGCCTACGCAGTGTTGGTTAACCCATAATTTATTAAAGTTAAATCTGCAAAACTTTTTCTCCACTATTCTCTCTGGAAAAAGTGTAGTTATATTTCTAATGACCAACTTATTTTTAATTTTATCTACCACATTTTTCTTGTAACCATTAATTTCTGCTACATAATATATCTATATATATATATATTCTAACTCTTTTTTAAAATGTACATTGTGTTCGAAGATTAAGGAATTTGTGAAACAGAAGTTTATTGGTATTTCGTGTTAGTTATCAGTATATCTCACAGTGCTCGATTTATCTTGTATTTAATTGGTTCAAATCAGTTAGTTTAAAAAATTTTATAGCATTGAAAAGGAAAACTTCAAAATGGGAATTATTTTTGCTGTACAATATGTTTTGTTTTGAAATAAAAAAAAATAATGACAACGTAAACCACATTTTCAATGTTTTTTTTTGCCTCAAAACTACCAAATGCTTCTTTCTTTTCCTTTTCGAAGTTTTTCAAAAAAAAAAAACTGGCATCCGATGGATTTCTTTTTTTGGGGCTACATTAAAAACAAGGTTTACAAATTTCGACAATTTAGAAATATCGTCCACTTAGAAAATGTAATTAGGCAATGTATCGCGAAAATCAATCCTGTTTTTTTTTTTATGGAATATTACTAAGAGAATTCAGGGTATTAAGGAAACATCTCTAAAAATTGGAATTAAGGATACAATTTAATGTTTGATCATAGATAACTTGATAGTTTATTCAATGTAGTAATTTTCGTACCGATCTTGGACCTTTATTTCGATCAAGTGACACGCAATATAAAGATTCATCCTCGCCTACATTTAGAAGTGCTACATGTTAAATAAGAATAATGCAACGTGAGAATGGGTTTTAAAAACAAAGTGTTTTTTGTTAATCTGTGTAAAACCTCTGTTCTTATTTATAATTCAAAGTCATCTAGGAGAATTGCGAGTTTCTTTCGTGGCTTTTTCTATATCTTATTTGTGTTCGGTTGGTTCTTTAATGTAAAATGTTAGTCAAAGATCATTTTGTTTCTGTTATTAACAGGTTTGATGAAACATAAAATTTAATATGAAGTACATATTAACCTATATTATATTAAAAGCAGAAGTTATTTTGAAATAATAGATGACATTTATTCATTTTTATTTAAAATGTTCGTTTAACCTAACAACTTCTGCTTTTTATTTTAATGAATTCTTTTGGTAGATATAACATGAAATAATTCTGTACTTTAGATTGCCCTAACAAATTTTTAGATTTAAACTAAAATTGTCTAGATTATTTTAACATTTGCATTTAACCAAAACTTTTTTGTTGGATGCCTATTTTTTTTGTTAATTTAAGACATTTTCTTCTTTCAGTGTATATATGCTTTATGGATGATATATTTTTTTTTTTTAAACAAAACACACACCGACCAATTTGGCTTTGGAGATATTACGAGCATTCTATTAACAACTATTAATTTCGTAATTACTTCCTCACCGGCAATACGTATACAGCGGATCTTAACCTGTAATAATTAACATATTATATACGGTGTAAAAAGCAGTTAAACGAGTTTCACTAGAATCATTTAACACGCCAGCGCACCACGTACGAGAGACGTCCGGCGTAATTATATCTAGAACGCACATTTTCAAGATCTTTCTTCTTGTCAAAATTTAATTGCGTGAAAGTCGGGACTGAATTATTTATGAGCCGCGGACGATTGTGCGTCACATATGTGGAAGAAATACGTATGTATCTTCTGCACTATGCGCTGTTGCGAGCATGTGCGTGCCTATCAGAGCGGGGAACTGTATACGTTTGTTCGCGTCGATTGTACAGATCTCCATCATGAGATACACTTGCATGCAAGAGGAAACGATTTTCGAAATTTCGAACCTTATATAGCGAATTTATATTAGTTCATACAGTGTGTATCAGCCATATGGAGTAAATTCGATAATAAATAAATGGGTGCGTGTTCGAAAAAATGCTCGGACACGTCGATTGGTATTTTTAGTTGTGCATTTTTACAACAGAAATCTTTTATACATGGTTTGTCATGTAACAGTGGCAAATACCAACTTTTTTTTATTCTAAATGCTACACCCTGTATATTATTCGATTTTTGGATTCTTCAGAAAATTCTAGACATATTTCATGTACAATGTCCTATACCTATCTTCAACTGTTTAAGAAATATTAGGTGTTTTCAGGTGTTTCAAATTGACTTGGTTAGAGTTACATCGGGAGTGCCGCAGGGACCCCATCTTAGCCCGCTTCTCTTCCTTATCTATATTAATGATATTGCGTCATGTTTTCATTTTTCAAAATTCCTCTTATACGCTGATGACATTAAATTTTTTAACTGAAATTACTTCTATTCTGATCATTCAATTTACAGCAGGAATTTATACGATTTCATGAATATTGCATTATTAACAAACTTTCTTTAAATTTAGATAAATGTGAAATTATTTGCTTTACGAGAAATAAAATTAAATACAGGGTGCATCAGATATAGAGGTAAATATAATAATATGTAGCAGCTGTAATCATATACGATCAAAAATCTTAATGCACCAGGGGTTCTATCTGTAAGCCATTAACGAGAAAAAAAAAATTATAAATGCCATGGGCTAGAGCCGCACCTGTGCCCAACCTAAATGCTGTCCCGAGTTTACCCCCACATACCACTACCATTCAGCCACTACCGCTGTTAGTTTTGTGTGGATCGCCGCTTGGAGTGCAAGCCACTTCAGAACATTTTATTTAAATTCTTCCCGTCTTGAAAAAACGATCCTTTTCAGGACCATCATGATTTCATATAAAGAAAATCGAAGATTGATGCATTGGCAAAAGCGCGGGAATGTATATATCATTTTAGCGCGATATCATAGTAAAAAGGCGTGTTTGCAATTTCTGTATCTACATTTATTTCTGGTGTATAATTCGATTCAATTCATTTTTGCTATTTGATTAAATAAATCTAAAAAAAATTAACGCAGATTCATGTGGTACCGATTATTAACAACTAACTCTCGATTCGACAAAGCAAAAGAAAAATATTACGTTTTTTGTAACTACTGAAGTCGCATATCCGGTGAAACTCGAACGTCTTATCAGGATATTAAAAATAAACTTTGTAGACTTACTTAGAATGCTCTTAACAAAAAGGAATGTTTTTTATAAAAAGAAGTTTAAAATGCCTCAGTTTTGCTATTTTTACAAGAGCCTTTATTTATTCAGAATGACGTTAAATGAACTTACGGCATACATTAAGAATAATACTAATGAGTGCAATGTATTCATACATAATACCACGTTTAGCGAGTGCTTACATGACGTTTCCTTGCATCAGGCCCGACTAAAGATTTTGGCTCAAATTTTACTTTTTTTTATTCTTAATGATGAATCCGGTTTCGGGTGGTGTGCTTTATATGTCCGTGAGTTAACACTCAAACAAAATTTACTTTTTTATTCGATACATCCCGTATAATTTCCTATTCTTTACATAACCATTTGCTTTTCGGTAATTCTGAAATTCGTGATTTGGGGGTACTATCGACACTAAACTATTATTCGACAAGCATATTTATTATATGGTTAATAAAGCATTTATTAAATTGGGCTCTATTATCCGCTTAACAATTTTTTTTTTTTTCTAATTATCAACATTTACTACCCTTTATTATGCCCATGTCCATAGTATTCTTTCATATGCGACTGTCGTGTGGAATCCCCAATATAATGTTTATGTCAATGCTATAGAAGAGTCTGTTCAGAAAAAAATCGTTAAATTTTTAACATTCCGATTTCATATGCCTGTTATCAGCTATGAAAGAATTTAAAATGCTTTCTAGGCAATCATGCCCTACTCGCAGAGATATATTATTTCTGTTTAAGATTTGTAACTACAGATTTTTTTTTGCGAAGAAATACTTTCTTGTGTTAATTTTAATGTTCCTCCAACTTACACCACTCGTTCTGTTTTGCCATTTAGACCACCTCCATCGATAAATAACGCACATAAAAATTCGCTATTATTAGATGTATGTCTTCGTTTAACACTGTTTGCCCTTCTGTTGATATTTTCAGTATATCGTTGTTTTCATTCCGAAAATTCTTAAAATCTATTTTAATTAATGTGCAATAATGGTTGGAGTTATCTGGGGAATTGGTCTGTTCTGGATTATTAACTTGTTTTTCTTTAAATGTATTTTTATAATTAATTGTAATTACATATTAAGCCAGTAGATTGTATATTTATAAGTGGTTAAATATTTCTGTGGATAGCGGTTCTGGGTTCATCCCGTTGCTATTCCTAAGAAGGGTATGCTGATGATATTGTCATATACGCAAGAGGCAAATTTGAGAATACCCTCTGTAACATAGTTCAAAGAGGTCTGAACTTCACGAGAAGATGGTGTCAATCGATGGGACTCAATGTCAACCCCACTAAGACAACCCTAGTAGCATTTACCACGAAAAGAAAATCCAATCTTAGAACCATAAAACTGGATGGGCAAAATATAGAATGGAGAGCAGAAGTTAAATATCTAGGCCTTACCCTAGACAATAAACTTCTATGGCACAAACATGAATTTGAAGTAACCAACAAGGCCAAAAGAGCTCTGATGGTGTAAAGAAACCTTGCTGGGAAAAATTGGGGATGCAACCCAAAAACACTGCTTTGCATGTATACAGCGATAGTGAGACCGATCATCACCTATGCATCAGTAGCATGGAGCAAAAGAACTAATCTGGCCACCGTGAGAATTAACCTCTCGAAAGTGCAAAGATTAGCATGTGTATGCATAACGGGGGCTATGAGAACCTGCCCAACAGCAGCTATTGAAGTAGTATTGGATCTTGCCCCCTCCACATTTAGTAGAGGGTGTGGCGAAAAGAACCGCACTAAGAATGATCAAGGAAGGAATGATTAGGCATAGGCCTCAATCTCCTGACGGTGATCAAACCTGGACATGCCCCGGATGATATGTTAAAAAAATTTAGCTTTGTGAAAGAATTCACCATAAGCTAAGTAACCAGGAGCGAGTGGGATATAACACCATCTTGAACTTGAATAGAAATGCCATCAAATGGTACACTGATGGCTCGAAAACGGCAGAGAACTGGAATAGGAATATATGGGCCTAGAACTACATATTTCGAAAGCTTGGGAAAATACCCAAGTATATTTCAAGCGGAAATACAGGCTATTGGAAGATGTGTTCAGTTCATTATGGATAGGAACTATCGGAAGCAGGAGATTATCATCGTGTCTGATAGTCAAGCAGCCATCAAGGCGCTGAACTCATATGAAATCAGCTCCAAGATGGTCTGGAATGCTAGGGAACTAATGAGCTAGGCGAAAGAATAAAGTAACCCCTGTGGGTTCCGGGTCACACAGGAGTGGAAGGAAACGAAATAACGGATAACATCGCAAAAAAAGGGGCTGGAATGCCTTTTGTAGGGCCTGAACCCTTTTGCGGGTTAAGTAGCAGTACAATACTGAAGAAACTAAAAATGGAAATGGAGCAGAGAAAATCCAGTTACTGGGAAAATCTCCAGGGAATGAGGCAAAGTAAAATTCTTCTGGGAACTTATAACCAGGAGAGATTTACAGAATGCATCAACCTGAGTAAGAACAATGTTCGCATATTAACAAGAATACTTTCAGGCCATTGTAGACTGAAAGGACGCCTGACTAAGCTTGGATTGGAAAAAGATCCTGAATGCAGATTTTGTGGAGAACAGGATGAAACATCCATCCACCTCCTCTCAAACTGCGTAGCACTGTGCACTCGAGGGCATTGTACCTGGGAGCATTGAAATCGAAGAGGGAGACTTACTAGACTGGGCCCTACATCCTACACTTTCTAAAAGGAATAGATTGGAAGGCCAGCTGTAAAGCAGCAAGAATAGGGGACACAATAGATCTTTTAGGTCGCAGTGTAGCACCACCCTTCTACTTACATACATACATACATATCCCTAAGAAACTAACTAAATAAATAAATAAATAAATATAATTATTGGATTACAGAAATTCTCTACAACACCCTCAAAAACTAATAAGTAATCTGTATATTTTTTGTTTTTTATTTTAATATCAAGAAATGTTACTTTCTGCTGCTATTTTCCATTTAGTTTAACCGCTATTGACTGCTGTTTGTATTTAGCTCTTAAAAAGTAGCAGTTGCTATTTAAGCAAACTTTCCACTTCTTAATGGTTTTATATCTATAATTATAATACATACAGCGGGAAGTTGGAAAGAGCTAAGAGTCAATAGTCACAGAAAAACATCGCTGTGTTACATAAATATAAATACCTACTATCGCTTGTTGCGTGACTGCTACAGGAATTTCGGGCGAATAAAGGGATTATATATAGGATACGAAAATAGAACTGACGATGGATGCCCGGCTTTCGTTAAAGGTCAACAATTTCGTCGTGTCGGGTGGTATCTCTGGAATCTTTTATCGCCCACTTTTCGCTTCGTGCACGGCTTGTTCCAGTTCCGGAGTTGCGGTTATCGATGTCTTGTCCTGTCGTCATCTTCTTTGGGTATGGGATCGGTGAGATATCCGAAGATGTAGCGTAACTGTGCCCCTTAACTTGTGAATTACTGGGCCAAGGATATTAGGAAAAATACTGACAAGAAGAACCCGCAAAATGTTAAGTTCAGATTAGATCCCGGTTTTGTCAGTTGATAGCGGAGACCTCTTAAATTACTTTCGTAAAATATTATGGCCGGATGTTAATGAAACCAATATATGTAGTTTTACATCTCGTATAAGTATCTAAATACGCAACCAGTTTATATGTTGGTAATAGCGTAATGGTTAAGGGCTTACCGCATAATCCGTGTGCCTGGGTTCGAATCTAGCAGCGGAATGTTTTCTTTAATGCTTTATTCTTTTCAAATAATCAAATATTACAATGTTAATGAACATATATGAGATGGTTTAATTTACACAAACTGTTGGTAATATTGTTTAATTATGTATATGTGAAAATAAATATCTGTAATTAGTAACATTTAATTTATTTTGCAGTGAGAAAAATACTGGACGTGATATCAATAATCTACATTCATTGAGTGAATTTTCATCAACAGTAGAGCTGGGGAAATTCCTACTTAAAAAGTAATTAATAATTACAATTGCTTTTTTTTCCTGTAATTGGTAATTGTATTTAAGTATTGAAGTAATTTGGAATTGTAAGTGCAGCAAAATCTATGTTGGAATTGTAATTTGTAATTACATTATTCAAATTCTCTAATTACAGTTACTTCTTATAAGTACAATTACTTTCTCTAATTACAATTAGATTTTCTAATTACAATTATTTTTTTTTTAATTATTTGTACGTGTTTAATCCCACATGAACTTGCATAAAGTCTTATCGCATAGGCTAGAACTCGCATCTCATTTGTTTTAATGCATTTGAACAAAGCGCTCTGCCGTGGAAAGATCTTCCGGTGAGACTATTCTTTAATAATTAAAGATAATAATATATAATAGTATACCTATATTGTTAAGACGTATTTTATATTACTATAGGCATAAACAG
Source organism: Protaetia brevitarsis (assembly GCA_004143645.1). NCBI lineage: Eukaryota > Metazoa > Arthropoda > Insecta > Coleoptera > Scarabaeidae > Protaetia > Protaetia brevitarsis. The sequence goes on from RXPK01000103.1 coordinate 2,845,067, forward strand.
TATTAACTACGAAAATACATATATGAAGTGATGCGTAGGTACGCAATTTTTTATAGGGTACATATATGAAATAACAACCTGCTTATTTATTTCCACTTATTAAACATACTATATCTAAATAAAATAATATCTTTATAATGTCACTGCTGCAGCGTTATTTATTTGATTTTGACTTATTGTTAGAAAGACATTTTAATTTATATGTAAAAAAATACGTGGTGTTTCTTATTACCCTGATTCTTGTGCCAAAATCGATTGATCAATAGTCTAAATGGCCAAGGTTATACAGTCACGAGCAAATGTTATAGGCACCTTTGACAAAACTAATGGGTTTCATGTTTCTTGCATTTTTTTTTTTGTGACAGTTATTTCAACGTTTATATAATCGTCTTTATGGTTACAATAGTCTTTATAGATACCTTTTGTAAATGTACTATTTTTTTTATATATTTTCAAGTCTTCGAGATGTCACTTTCCCTCCATCTAAAAGTATTATAGCTGTACTAAAAACACTCTAATATGCAACAAATTAATAAGATCCCTTAAAATACTACATATTTATAAAGTATTACCTACAAGTTTTTATTTTCTCATTTCTTACTGTGACATTCGCCCAAAATTTAGGGTGCCTATAACATTTGCTCACGACTGTAAATTCCAAGAGAGTTCAATTTCCTGAAAAGTAGTTTGCAAAATGATAGTAGGCAAATTTGATTGTATAGTTTTTAAGATATAAAGACATTCCATTTGTAAACAACAAAAAATATTACAGAAATCTTAACACTTTCTATTTTTATCTTTACAGTTAAAAAGAATGTCATTTCTGATGAATGATGACGACTTACGTTCATAATACTGCCGAGGGAAGAAATAAAATACAAAAAAGTATACTCAACTTTTTTACACCAGTTCCCAAGTTCAAAGTTGTATTCTTAAAGATGTAGATACCGCATCTACATCAAAGGAACAAAGTGTTGAAATTGACTTTCACTATGCTATATATACTAAATGGAAAATATTCCAAAATTGCCAAATTTGTTTACCACGAAGTAAAACGATCAGGGGTTCATAAATCATTTAAAACGAAACATACGTCTGAATACGGAACCTACCTAAAAGAAAAAAAATCACAGCTTGTCAAAAAAAAGAAAAATTTTCAGCAGTACCAAACAATCCAAATCCACAAAATTAGTTAAATGTTCACAATTATCAAAATTTATCAGTGAAAAGCAGTTTGATAGCAGAATACTAAATTTTATAATAAATACTATTAGTCCTGTTTCAAATATCGAAAATAAAGGCTTTATAAATTTATTTGTAGGATCAAATTTATCAATCATGACAAGAAAAACCGCTATAAAAAGGTTGGACGACCTATTTATTGATCATATAAATGACATCAAAAAAGATATACATGTGAATAAGGAATCGTTTTTTCATCAATCCTTGGCTGCTCTTCCCATTATTATCATATTTATCTATTAACCTTTGCTCTAACGTTCGTACAGCCACTACTACCACATATTAAAAATTTTAATTAACAGGTACCTAATAAAATCATATCTGGTATGTTTGTACTGGGATTTAATTCATGTAGGTGTAGGTAGTTGAACACTTTCAATTATTTAAAAAAAAATTAAGCGCAACGGCTCCTCGATTCTGTTATAAGTATTTTTTTTATCCAAAAATTAATTAGAAAAGTAATTAATAATTTCATTTTCATTGTAATTGTAATTAAATGCATATAACGAATGTGAACGAGTATATATTCTTAATTTTACGTACACTTTTCATAAAATTATTCGTGATATAAACGCAATACAGTACTAAACGACACCTTCTTCGTTAGTTCAATGGTTTGCAATTTATTGCAAGAACATTACATTACAGATAAAATACCTTAATCAAAGGTGTACAGCAGTGATTAAATTATCGACTAGAGTCGCTGACTGAGCGGGAGTTTGGCGTGTGGTTCCTAGAGGGGGTGCATCTAAACCCGTGATTCTTAGAGGTAAATCGAGAATAATACTTGAGACACGATAGTGATGAAAATGAATTTGCTCTTGGAGGAATGCTATAAAGACGCTTGGTAGGCAGATACTCACATTTCCTTCGCAATGAACTATGAGCCTCTGCTATGATGGCATTCTTATGGTTAATTGTTTAGGCATTTTCTTTTGATGTTTTCTGGTAATCTTCAATGCTTGATACCAATCTTTTAATATTACTTTTACTGCAATCCATAATTACATAAAACTGCAACAATTACTGAACAGTGAATTGAATGAATGAAGTGCGGTTATTGGATGGATCAATGAATTAAGTTCATAATTTTAATTACTGCAATCCATAATTACATAAAACTGCAACAATTACTGAACAGTGAATTGAATGAATGAAGTGCGGTTATTGGATGGATCAATGAATTAAGTTCATAATTTTAATTAGAATTTTTCTCTAAAATTAACTAAAAATTATTATAATTATCTCACTGTTTATATAATCTTATCTATAGCTTAAATTACATTTACAAGAAGATGAGTCATAGTCCTAATAAATAAAATCTAATTAGCCTCTGCAAATTCTGTACACATACATAATTACAACCTACTACAATATTTACATATTCGATTTCCTAACACAATATTTACTATTTGATCATCGTTAGTATACGCCTAAGTTTATTTTAAAATACATAACACTACACAGAATAGCTTAAATATTCTCAAAGGAAAATTGGAATTCAAGTAGGTCCGGCAAGTTGGCTGCCACACATTGGATTCTTTCAAATTTAACTAACCCATCGTTTTGTGTTCTTTTCATTCTGGAATTATTGACGATTAAAGATGGGCAAGCTAACTTGACATCACTGGTACACTTTTGAATTTTAGAAAATTTGGCTATGCCATCATTTTGTGCTGATTTGTTTTGTAAAGGAAAAGTTTTGTGCTTTCACTGTTCCCAAGTTATTAATGATTAAAAATCGATACATCATTATCAACAAATCGAAGACCTACAATAACGTATAAGGAACGAAATTGCCAGTATTTCTCCAAATATTTAGATTGATTCTTTGCGAAATTTTGCTCAACGTGTTCATTATTGCCAGGAGGTAAATGAAAATCATTTCGAATATCTTTTGTAACATAAAAATTATGTAATTTCTTCTTTGAGCTTCTTTTTTTTTAAATCTGTTCTGTTTCAGTTAAATGTGTTATTTTTACAATTATTATTAACTATTATTATTTATTTTTTGGTCAAACTTCACGCAGCAAAGAAGTAACGATAGAGAAAGACAACATTTCCAAGGCTAACAAAATTTTTCATTTTTCAAAATTTTACTAGTTCGAAATCTTTTTTTAAAGTTTCGATTAAAATAAGATATGGATGTGTTACATCACAGAACGCAGAAAAAAATTCTCTTTTCAAAAATATTAAATTTAACCCTTCGTGCCATTTAAAAAAAAATCAAGTTAGCCTTGTATCCCCAGAACAAATGAAGATAGAAATTTGAAGAACATCTTAGACGATAGAATTTAAATACTTTTAACCATGTACCAAATTTCAACAAGTTTTGTTGAATAGTTTTCATAATATTAACTGTATCCATACTTTTTAGCGACCCTGTATAATAAATTGATCAATTTTTGCTGCAATTTCCGATCAAAATTTCAGTTTTTTAACGATATCTCCAAAACGGTTACCGCTAGCAGGACGGTGCTGTCAGAAATGGAATCCCCATCGAAAAACGCGTCCCACAGTGGTGTATAACACATTAGGATTTCTAGCGGCTCAGAACGCTATCTCATATCCCAAAAAATTGCTTCTAAATTTGTCTACATTAATTCTTTTTGTAGGAAAGGAAGTTTATACCTACTTAAGATAAAATAATGAATGCCCCAACGCTGTTTACATAAAGTTTATCAAAGAGTAGAATCCCGAGAGAGATTTTATACGTTCTCAAATTCGCATTGGCCAAATAAATAGCAGAAAACGAAATATTTACACGTTCTGGTTGATCCTCTCTCGTGTTTATTTATTCCACATATTCGAGGATACGTATTTCAAGGAAGTAGATGGTGCAATCTTTCTCTAACTATAAATAAACACAACCAAATATTTACGGCATGCGTTTTCAGAACGAAGTGGAGCTGGTTATGACGGAAATTTAAATCAAAACCAAAACAATGTCTTGCGTTATCTTCAGCACCATGCAAAAAAAATAATAATAACATTTACGAAGGCCAGAAACGCATCCTCCTCAAAATAATGTTTTATCGTTACTCAATTTCTCTACGCTCTAAATATTATTTGTTGTTCGCAATGCGTCATGACTTAGACCTTGACACCACAGTCTCACCCAACGCGCCACCATACAATAATACATGGCAATTAAGTTGTGAAATCAAGAGAAAGACATTTGTATATGCCCACACGTAAGCATGCATGTATGAGTAAATGTAATTTCGAGTTATTAATGTGAAATAAAACACCGTTATTGTTGTAATGAATACCTGTTAAGGAATGGAAACCTGTTAATTGGTCGTGCGGTGCTATTGGCAAAGCTTTACAAAATGACAGGGTATTTAGTAATAGTGTGGGGATTAATATGTAAAAAAAAAGTGATCGGGAGAGGAAACACATATTACAAGCTGCAAAATCATGGGAATTTGTTTATTTAGATTAAAAAACAAATGATTCAATCAGCTACGACTTTAAAAAATACTTATCTATCCTTGTTTATTTTTTGGTCGTTTGACGGAAATAACCTCATATAAACCATGTATACTGGGTGAGTTTTTTTATCTTGAAACAAACAAATCTTAAATGGGAACCCCCATTTTGTATTGCAGATTCGGATCTACGCATCAATAGTAGTTTTTGTTGTAAGCTTTTTTTCAGATTCGTAACAGATTGCGCTGTAATCGCAAAAGACATGATTGTGAACATCTAGAAAAAATACACAAAAAAGCGAAGCAACCAAACATGATTTGTGTTTTTATTTTAACATAAACTAACATTTCAAAAAGCCATGTGTTCGAAACTGTGCCCCTTCACTTCGATACATTTATTTATTCGCAATTGAAATGCTATTCAACAATACAAAACCGTACTTTATTCAGTACTTGACAAGCTGTGAATACTTACACATTGTCCGATCCCCATTTAGATTATTCATTATAAATCCAATACAAATTAGTTAGTGTTGAATATTTGAACAGTAATGGAGGCTGTAACATTACAAGAGAGAGAATTGAAATGATTACATCTATGGAGAAAGTGTAGGAATATCGATGATTGCTGATCTCTTATTCACAACTTTTCCCGACAATGCTATCGCGCGCTTCTTTTTACCGAGTCGTTCAACAGTTCTCCAGCGAAGGAACTGTACAGCCAAGAAAACGTAATCGTCGAAAAACAATTGTTGGAGAAAATAATTAAATCGCGGTATTAGCTGCAGTAGCTAATAATCGAAAAATAGCTTGCGGATCAGGAATTTCTCAGTCCACTATCTGCCAAATATTGAATCGTAGGAAATATCATCCATTTAGGGTTTCTATGCATCAAGAACTTCATGGCGATGATTTCAAAATCGAGTGCGATTTATCAATGGGCGCTTCAAGGTACAAATAATCCATTTTTTGCTCGAGTATTATTTTCTGACGAGGCGACATTCACAAATCACGGTACGGTAAATCGGCACACATGCATTACTGGAGTATCGAAAATCCCAGTGGTTGCGCCAAGTTGAACATCAACATCCTTGGAACGTAAATGTTTGGTGTGGAATAATTGGCAATAAGCTTATTGGTCCATATTTCATCGATGGAAACTTAAATGGTGAAAAATCTTGCAGAACGAACTTCCAGTGTTGCTTGAAGATCTTCCCTTGGACGTACGACAAACAATGTGGTTCCAACATGACGGTTGTCCAGCACATTATTCAAGAAGTATTAGATCGAGCCTACAATCGTCGATGGATCGGAAGAGGTGGCCCAGTGTTTTGGCCTGCAAGATCGCCAGATCTTACTTCTTCGGACTTCTTTTTGTGGGATCACTTAAAGTCTGAAGTTTATACAAAAGTGCCAACTACGAGGAAAACATGATTGAGCGAATCACCAACGCTTGTTCAAGGATTACGCCAAAAAACACTTCTCAGTTGTGTGCAATCATTCCAATTGCGAATAAATAAATGTATCGAAGTGGAAGGGCACATTTTCGAACACATTTTCTGAAATGGGTAATATGATAAAGTAAAGTTCTTCGTCATTGAATGGCTTTTTGAAATGTTATTTAATGTTAAAATAAATAAAAAACACAAAATCATGTTTGCTTGCTTCTCTTTTTTGTGTATTTTTTCTAGACGTTCAAATCATGTTTTTTTTTGCGATACAGCGCATCAGTTACGAATCGAAAAAAATGTTTCAAACAAAAACTACATACTTGATGGCGTAGAATCCGAATCTGCAATACAAAATGGGGGTTCCCATTTCAGATTTCAAAGTTGTCCCCCCTCCTACTCTAGGGGGGTGAGGTGGGGGATCGAGTTGCGCACCATTCTGGCCCTCATTATAACAATTTATTAAGATCTTTTTTGATTTGATAAATGTTTTAGAGATATTCCGTTGGCTGAAGATAAAAAAAACTCACCCAGTATATAAGCTCTAAGAATTAACTAGTCTAGCTGTTCAGTGACAGTATACACAATGAGTTTCTTTTGATTACTTGTATGGAGATCCCGAAAACCATAAGAGATACGCATTGGGTTGAATGGAGAAAGATTTGCATCATTATAAGCCTAATCCAGATATGCTTTTGTCCATTTGAGAAAATGCATGGTGTACTATATTTGCAACAAATAGAAATTTACCAAAACCTTTACGGTACTCAGATAGAATAATAAGGTATAATCAGAATTCTAGAACTACAATAATGCCAGAACTATAAAAAAAGTAAAAAAGCCTTGAAAATCTACAAACATATGACGAAACATCATGTAGGAACAGAATTCAAAAATGTCAACACTTAACTTCCATAAAAATGAAAAACCACATACAACCATAACTCTCATGCTCCTCAATTTCAACATATTAAGGATAAATATAAGCGAAATAACCACTCTTATATATAGAAGGACTGATAATTTTATTTTTAAAGATTTATTTATAATCAGTTGCATACATTGGCAGACATAAACACATTGATTTGCCAAGACATGAAAAAGGAATTTATATTTACGATATGATCAACAACGCACGAACTTTGGGCATAACTATTTGTACGTATCACTTTATATTTTTTTATATTTTAATATAAAAGACGGTTTTTAATTGAAATACTAAAAATTTAATTCCAAAAATATGAAGGGAAATAGTTTTCCGTAGATGTACTACATAGAAATGACGGTAACTTCCTAAAATGAACTTTTACGAAAAAAATCCAAAAATACCGAACCTTTAATTTTTCATGTAGTTTAAGATTAAAAAAAGAAAAAAAAATGAATTTATAATATACAAGAGCAGAGTAAGAAAAATTGGTACTTTTTATCCCCTTAACCGACCCGTGGGTACGCTACTGTTCTTTTTTCAATCCAGAATGTTCGGCTGGTAACAAAAAACGATTTAATCTTTACCCGATCTAGATATCTCTTCTCGATTCTGAACTATTGCCAAAAATGTGTTTTTGGGGGAAATGTTGAGCTCTCATTACAAAAAAAAAAATCAAATGACCGTAAAAACATTTTTAAATATGGTTAGATGATTTTTTACAATTCGCAGCAACTTCCATATCCTCTTGTGACATCTTTATCGTAATTATCGTTAAATACCGTAAAGTGGGGCAAATCCAGATCAGTTTTATGTACTATTCCTGAGCCGCTGCAATTATTATTATTCATCGAAAAAAATTGAAAAAATCATATATAATCATACATCTTTTAGCTACACATACCATCCTGTATATTAACCCAATGTATTAAAACACTATTTCTTTTAATACATCAAGCGTGATCGGTTTTGCCCCATAATAGGGGGCAATTCCAATCACCCATCTATTTTCTTATAAAAACCGATTTGAAAGCTACACGAGGTAATCCATAACAAAAATTTGAATTTAAAAAAGGAAACTACGAAATAACAGAAAATATGTATTATGAAAATGGCAAACAGATAAATAATGACATAAACTATAATATCAATAAACTAAAACTAAAAACAAAATTTCATTCAACGCGCTTCCCTCTCAGTTCAAAAACGTAGCTTCCTCTTCTATGACCAGCTGGATAATTTGGTTTTTGGAAATTTCCCAAATTTCGTCAACTTGGAGAAATACAAAAGTCATCTTTTCTCTTCCTCAGAAACTGCCGGTTCTTTAAAGTATTCTGAAGTAATAATAATAATAATTCATGCCTTCGCATCCCCAACAGCTTTCGCCAATTACAAGGTAATGAATATGCACCCCATTATTTTCTATGCTTTCATAATGGATGAAGTGTTCTATTTTTACTGTCCTGATAGCGCTTTGGAGGTATTTGGGTTATATTGCTGTCTCCGCCAGGCCATACTTTTTTTTTTATATTTCTCACATAATTTTCAATAAAAACCAACGTAGAAACATGAGTATGTCATATTTCTACGTTGTTCTATGAACATGTTCTTTGTTCTTTTACTTTTCAAACTGATCGATATTACCCCATGATGTGTTAATTTTCCCCTTACTCTCTTGTTAATTCCAACACTTTCATAAAGTCAAAAAAAGAAACGGTGAAGAATGAATGACAATTGATTCTTTTCACCTTATCCCTTTTCAGAAATTCGAAAATCCTAGTGGGATTCCCAGTAGTAGTTTGTTTCGTCTGTATGAAATATTACTCGTTGCATTCCATTCGAAATTATTTTTAACACAGGAACTTTAATGCAATACTTAAAAAGCCAGTTAGTTATCTATGTTATAACAAAGTTTATTAAATGACTGTATTGCAAAACTTTCTTATCCGTTCCATAGATGCCAGACTAAATAATTGCCGTAAAATCAGGATTGATCGATTTTACCCCATGCGATCGAAATTGCCCCACTCTACGGTATAGATTCATTTTATTTTACTTAAACACAATAAATAATTACATTTTTCATGAAAGTCGGGCAACAAAAAATCAATTTCCTCACCAATTCAAACACAGCTTTAAATGAAAGGGTTGGAGAAGAATTGATAAAAGATGTTTATAAAAAATGTGAACGGATGAGTTGAAAACTACAATAAGACATTAGACATTCCAAAAGAAACTTACTTCAACGTCATCGAATTGCAATCCCCAAAAATACTGTTGAACAAAGGCCACACACATAAGAAAGCATATACACTCTAACTTGAGTCAAAATACAGTTTAATCCGCACTAACAGCACCCACTTCAATTCTATACTTATACTATATGCATCTAATACGTACTGGATAATACAAAACGTTGTACCACAATATTTTGTCTGACGATGTAATCTAAACACAAATCTATATCATCTACGAATATATGCATTAAAAGAAAACCGTTTTCAAAGAGATAATAACAACGTAAAAACAAACAAATAATAATAAATTTAAAAATTTAAATCGGAAGTGCGGTTTGTGCGACACTACGCTATACAATCGGTTCGGTCCGGACGAACGACGTCAAACCTCGCGGGTGATCTCCGGTTAAATTTGCCCGATCGTTTCAGCCGGTGTCGACGGTCGACAGTTCACTGACGCCAGCCAGCGTGTTGTTCGCACGCAACGGCACCAGCAGCATCTAAACAGCATCCCGTCCCTTACGGATCGATGCGACGCGACCTAGACCGTGAACGGCGTCCATGACCTGACCTTTCCTGGCCGGCTGTCTGCATAGGCGGCGGAGGCAAAGCGCGTGGAGGGGGCGTGGTGGATCCGTAGGGCGGATATATATATGGTAACGAAATTTCGTGAGAAAATCGCGAAGGAAAAACGAGGAAGCCAGTTTTTTTTTTTTTCGTGAATTAATTCCGGAACAGATTATTTCGTCACGGTTCGATTAGAAGGTAAAAAAATGTGAAAGACACGCACTGGCTATATAAATATCAGAAAAAAAGAAAACTTTAAACTGAAAAAAACAATGCACACAACAAAAAATATTTTGTTAATTTTCACAAACAAAGGGCTAGGTTTTACGTGAATCTTCGTCGACATGTTGTCGTTACGTGTTGACAAGGATAAAACGTGCTCAAAAATACTGGATCGATTTAAAAAATACTTCACATTGATACAGCTACTTTATTCAAGCTGGACATATTTTCTTTTAACATTGCATTGTTTTTAGCAAAGGTTTGAAGTGACGTTTATTATTAATAATGGAAGTTAATTGAGTGCAAATTTTAAAAGAAAATCCGCTCTCATTTGAGGAAAAACTTTTAATTAAAGAGAAAGGAGGCTATTCCTGAACTTCAAATAAACTAGCACTTCCACAAGTAAAAACTCGACTTTAATAGAGTTTTAATAAAAAGTATGAGTGGATGTGCGGATGTTCATAACAAGTAGAGAATTATTTTGTTTTATCTGCTTAATTTTTAAGAAAGAGGTCAGTGGACGTGAAATAAACAAGGGTTAAATTGATAAAGCAGTATCGCAGAGAGGCAAGAAACACGAAAAATTCCGTTTCTCACATAATGCATGCGTGGATTTTTAATGTTTAGGAGGTGTGACATACCGTGAATAGTTAGACATATATATTTACGACATAAAAGTATATTTTGCGTCGGTTAATTATATGTAAAAAAACTTATGAAACTTATCCCTATGTTGGACAGCGTAAATTGAAAAGTGTGAACTTTCAGTAATTTTTTGTAGGGTGGTGTTTTGCCACTTTTAGTGTTCATAACACACAACAACTAAAAAAAAAAAGTTTGACGGAAATCATAAACTGTTTGGATCATTCATGTACAACCCTCAATGGCGAACAGACAATGTGAACGAGTCTTCCCTCAACGCATTAAGACTTTTCTGAGAAGGCACAATGTTAGAAGAGCGACCGAACGCATATGACACATAGGAATGGATTTTATGTTACAAAAAATAGGCAGTTCTTATTTTTGCCACCTCTTTCATAACTCACGAGCCGCCACTGCCTGTACCATTGATTGAGTTTCAAACTTGTTTTTTTATCGTTAATCAGTAACAAAATAACTAAGCAGATTTAATTAATTTTTTCAGCAATACTAGAAAGGGAAGGAAGTTCAATTGTTTTTCAAACTAGGCGGTAAAGTGTTGGTTTATTTATGTACTTATGTATTCCGAAGGCAACAGTCTTCGACGTTCTCAAATAGATCCGAAACACACCCGATAAGTAGAACTATGTCACAACCAGGAACCAGGAACTAAACAAAGCTAATTCTGACAGACACTTCGATTGTGTATCGATGAAGCCTACTAGAGTGCCCTCCATGGGTGACTTGACAATCTAATGTGATCTCCTCATTATACGGGCAGCGCCATCTATCGGCGCAGTTGGAAGTTCAAATTCAAAATTCAATAGGCGGATCTAACACTATCTATTTGTATAGAAGAAATTTTAACTTCACCCGTCTCTACCCCCACCACCAGACGTTAACAAAAAATTATCTTTCTCTTTCCTGGCGTTGTTAAAAATATCAATTTTATCATTTAAAAAAATTCAATCTTCCTCCCTCAATCAATCCCCTCCCCTGTGTGTTAGTTGAATTCGTATTCCTCCTCTAATATTATTATTTATAACATTAATTAAAAATAATTACGAAAAATTAGCGCTCTATTACATACGGGGGAATTAAATAAAAGACGTCCACTTTTGAGCAAAACTATACTCTATTCTAATTACAACAGGATCCGCTACGTTTCGACAGCACTTTAAACATCCGCTGTCTTCTTCAGGCTACAAAACTATAGTTGAATTATCAAAAGTTAAGCATAAAAATACATTTAAAATACAAATACCTTCTGCAATACTAAATAGAAGAGTCAAAAAAAAAAAATATAAAATTGATATAAGTACTATAATGCAACCCATTTTTCAGAAGAAATAATTTTTCAAATTCAATAGATTACTTTTACTTTATAGAAGGACAACTGAACCCCCGAACGCGTGCAATCAAAACTAAAAACCGAATGCAGGCCGTACCACAGAATTATCAACAACCGACGACATTCCTCTCCCATTGTCGGCTCTTTTGATCACAGTATTTGTTTTTGCTGAATATAATATTAGCTGATTGTTTTCAAACCATTCTTTTAGTAGTAGTAGTAATGAACATGTTTCCTTTAATGAGATGAAATCTATTTCTTTGATTAAAATATTTGTATCGTCCGCCAGGCTAATGATTTTCTGGTTATTGTTTTGATTAACTAGAAATAGATCATTTAAAAATATAATAAACAGGAGTGGGCCGAGCACGCTACCTTGGGGCACGCCGATGTTAGTGGTCGTAATGTTGGAATATGTATCTTCATTAACTGTATGCGATTTTACTATTTGCTGGCGGTTTGTGAGGTACGACTTGAACCAATCACACATCCAATTCCATAACGATGGAGTTTCTCTAATAGTAATTTATGAGACATCGTATCGAATGCCTTAGTAGTAATGTCAATAAAGAGACCACAAGCTCTCAAAGACATCGCGAATTTCCTCAGTGCATTCATAGAGAGCTGTGTTAGTACTCTTGCCACTATGAAACCCGTATTGATTCAGATGAATTCTTTTATCTTTTTTTTTTAAAAAAGCTAGTACTTGGTGGTACACAGTCACTTCGATAATTTTTGAAAATGTATTTAGCAAGCTAATGGGTCTGTAGTTAGCGCATGTAGAATAGTCACCTCTTTTGTGAACAGGTCTTATTACACTAAATTTTAGAGCTGTGGGAAATACACCTGACATAAACGACTCATTTATTATATCACTCTTCTACTTGTTTATGTATAGCCATACATTAAATACTGGACACAATTTTATTTGAAGATTCAAACATGCGCGCGTAGCAATATTATATAAATAATATATGATAATTGTACACAAAAAAAAAACATCCAAATTGCAAAAAAAAAATGGTTTATTTTTCTTTCTAACAAGACATTTTTAAAGAAATACATAAATCAAAAATCTTGAATGTTACAAAAAAGCAGACAATATAGGTACGACTTAACAGTAATTAAGTTTTATAACATAATATCACTACCATTAAAATAAAATAACTTTCCACCTTTTATTGGTAATTATGTATAAACTTACATTTAACAGGAAGTTGTAATTATAGCTCTAATCACCTTCCAATAATAAGGAAATAATATTCCATCTCCATATATTACAGTATAATTCTATCCTATATACTAAATGTAATATCGAGTTACTTTGACGTTAGGTAACTTTAGCAGTGGGTACATTGAAACTAGTTGAGAATTGCTTTCACTGTGCTCTGATCACGACTTCTTTTTTTTAGCAAAATCGTGATGCGTTTCTCTTCCTCCTGTTGCAGCACACAATTGCGCAAAGGAGAATACTCGGCTGCTCTCATAAAATAAGCAGGAAGAAATTACAACATAACATTTGACGTGAATCGTAGCAATTATCCATAATTTTTTTTTTTGTGATTTAATGTGTCATACATGCATGTATAAAGCAAGGCTCCGTTCTCTAAATTATACACAATTCGTAAGTAGGTAGGTATGGCATTTGGGAGAGCAATAAATACTCGTTATCGCAACGTGATAAACAAACTGGTTTAAAATGCAGTGGTAAATATGTAATTTTTTTATTCTAACGCTGTTTTAAGGAAAACGAAAATTAAAAAATTTATACATACCATACCATACATGCGATCAATCTCCCCATTTAGGTATATTAGTAATGACTGATCGATTGTATGTACACTGGTGGTTGTACTAATTAATGTCCTCTCCTATGATGAGAATTAGTAAAAAAAAATCGTAAATACTGTAAATAGTGCTTTTATTAACGACTATTACACAGCGTACCTCACAAATTTGTGGTAAGTAACATATTACTTATGACTACTGGTATTGTATCTAACTACAGCGCATGGTTAGTAGAAATAACAACAATGCTAATCGCTATTAAACTCATGTATTTTCTTAAATAGGTAACAACTTGCCACAACTATGATTATTTGAGTTTTGCTACCACCCCGTGATTCTTTCATTATTCCTGATTGGCTAATGCGGCGGGGTAATAAAATAGTCCCCGGGATTGCTACGCGCGCAAGCGCGGGCTAGCGTCAAGCAAGAGTGACGGACGAGGGAAAAGGTCGTCGAAAAAGAATGACCAAGGAGTACGGCCATTGTAGGCCAGTTGGAACGCAAATATATTAAAAATACCGGGTGAGTTAACTCAAGGCCCCATCCGTATAAAGAATCCCAGCGAAAGAAGAAGTACCGAGCCTATAAGCAATCGGATGTTTCAAGATTGCAGTTTTAAACCACGTGGTGGGATATTTGAATTCCCCATCATTGTGATGACATCTGTGCCCGCTGGTGAAGTTAAAGTGTGTGCAGTTAGGGATACCCCGACGAAGTAGCCGTTATCGAGGCGATCACCGGATATAACCGCCACGTACGCCGGCAGAGGATCAACTCGCCGAGACAACGCCCAGTGCAAAGAACCAACAGAAACCGCAAGTTTACCGCCTAGGTATATTATTTCTTTGTTTGTTATTAGTTGTAACTTCAAAGCCGTATTTCTCTTTGTCCTTTGTTTAGATTTCAATAATTTCAATAACTAAATAACGTTTCAAGTGGGGCCCATTTACCTTATCTTTTATTATTGCTTTGTTCATTTTTTTCATTATTAAGGAATATATTTTATGAGTCATTACGTTGTAAATTGTTTTAAAAAAAAACTGTTGTTAAAGTGAAACCAATATCTTTCATTCATATCAGGTAGTCACTGTGTTTGTCCTATACAAAATTAAACTACTACTACTAATAATACTGCTTTTTATTTAAATTTATATTAAATATTCACTAAACTTCCTCGTTTCCTGCACTACCTATAGTTGAACGTTAAACAAATTTAAGCTAAGTATATTGTATATATATAGCAAACCATTACCTTCTATATATCAGGTATTTAGTGAACGTGCATTAATGATACTATTTCCTTATCACAGCGCAATTGTTAAGCCTATAACTTTAGATTCAATCAATCAATAAATCATAAAATAAAAATATTTTTTTTAGGAATGACAATTAACGGAAACTAAAAATGGTCAAGCCTGATATCAATAATAAGTGTTGCAAAAAAAATGTGCAATAGCCATGTTTAAATGTTTCAAACTTCATGTCCTGTATATGGCATAATTCATTGGGGATCACCTACACATCCGAAAGAGTATCTACAAATGTAAAAAAGAGCTTATGTGAATATTCACATTTATTTCATCATTCCTCCGTAGCGCTCCTATTTATATAAAATTCTATATATTGCAATTTTAATCTATTTTATAAATACATAGATATATTATTTTATAGGACTTCATTTTATCTTATATTTGCACCAACATTTTTAAGACCTGAAGATGATCTTTTTATAGTCGAAATTACATGATGTGTGTTTCTAGTTTATACTTTTTATTGTAGATTTATTGCATGATGAAATAAAGTGGTGTTATTATTATTATTATTTCATTAGTGAGATTTTTTATGGCATTAGATATTGTATCTGTAAAATATTGCTTTTTTTCCAACTAGTATTTTATACTGTTCTCTCTCGTACCGTCGACGCTATCATGCACTTAGAAAGGAAACGGTTAACATCTGCTACAGCATCGTTATGTCTCAGAAGTAGCCGTTCAGCGTTCGAATAAATGTCAAGTAAAAGCGGAAACGGAGCATTTAACTGTTTGTACATACAAAGCAAACAGAAGTAATTTGCTTCGGCGAAAATAGCCTTATCGCATTATACGAGCGACCGTCTTTGTCCATATTGCAGACGCCACTAAAAGGTTTTTAGAAAATTACAGAGTGTCCGTGGTCGGAATCGTAAATTATTTACTAATACTTGGATGAAAGTTATGTTTTATGGAAAATTATGCTTTTCAAAGGAATGAGTTTCGAACCGAAAATCTTTCCTTTGCACTATTGTAATTGCAGATACTTTTTAAATTTTTCACATGTTTCACTGTGGAAACCATCGTAAGTTTGTACGAGTCTGTATATTTAAATCATCTAGGACAGTGGCCGGCAAACTTAAGTCGGAAGAGTCAGCCGCAATAAGAATATGGATTTCATGAATTTCAAAGAGCCACGAATTGTTATTTTCTGCTTTACATTTTATTTCAAATTTGAATCGTATAAGAAAGGGGCTTATTAGATCAAATACGACCCTACTTATTATTATTTTATATTATTTATACTATATATTACTATGTTACTACGCTAGAGAAAACAAACAATAAAACTATATTAAAAAAATCAATGCGAATGATGACCTTGCATTTCTATAGAAAGTTTTGGTAAGTCCGACATATAAGTGGTAGTTTTTAGTTTAACACTCGACTCTAAATTTTGATTAGTTATTTGTCTTCTTAGCGTATTTTTCATTAAGTTCATGGATGAGAAAACTTCCTTGCACGAGTATGTTGACTCAAAAATCGTCAGCACACCAAAAGCCATTTTTTCTATTTGGTGATAACATTCCGGAAAACAATTCCAGGCATCAAAAATTAGTGTCTCAGGCTTGGCCATCTCTTTTAAAGCTGTCCACTTATGTTGCGATACCAAAATACACTTCTTCCTTTTATAGCTTTTCTAAGATAATGGTTAGGTTCGTAAATTTCGAACTCCACAAATCTTTGCTTTTTGAATCTAGTAATTGGATCTCAAATGAACCAGCATTAATATCAAATGAAGTAAAATTTAGTCCTTTGCTGTTTGCTTTTGAGATGATTCGGAATGAAACCTAATGTAGGCTTATTTATTTTGAACTAATCAAATCGTGCAGCAAAGCCATTCAATGTTTTGATCGTTCTTGTAAAGTAACTGGTATCAATAGAAGCACCGTTTCCATCTCGATAATTTTTTTTAGGGCTTGGAAATATAGTAGTGTGCCCCTCTCCATATCTTCAGCCAAATAAAGCAATTTATTTTCAAAACAAACTACTTCTTCCAGTAATGAAAATGCAATGTTTCTCTTTCCTTGAAGCTTTAGATTTACTACGTTGAAATGTATTGTAACGTCAGTCATAAAATGCAACTTTTGTAGCCATTTATCTTCTTTCAATTCGGAATGATCACTGGTCTTATTATTTAGAAACGTAATAATTTTATGCAGACACGAGAAAAACGCTTCAAAACACTGCCCCGTGAAAGCCATCGTACGTTACTATGGATAATTAAGTCCGAGTAGGTTTCCTATGTCATCTAATAATTCTTTAAATTGGCGATGATAGAGGACCTCTGCTAAAATGCTATTGGTAGTTTTAACAACCAAGTTCATAACGTCAACTATTTCTTTTGGAAAGGATTGTGCACAAAGCGCTTCCTGGTGAATTATGCAATGAAAAAAAAAAAAGATTTCATGGTCAATTTTACTTTTTAAAATTGAAATGAATCCTTTGTTTCCCTTTCCCAGTCATGCTTTTTGCTCCATCAGTTGCAATGGAAGCAATCGTATTCACATTAATGTCTTGTAGCAGCAGATCTTAATAATTCTTCCTTAGGACCTTGAGGTGAGACAAATTTTACAAATAGTGCCACTTGCGCTGTGTGTCTTTTATGTCACAAGACTCATCTACAACAATTGATATTGCCGAACTCAGTTTGATGTCCTTCAACTGTTGTTGTGTCACATCTAAGGTTTGACAGTTCGATCTTGTATTGTTTTAGCAGATAGTGGAATGAATATCTTTGATTTTTTTGTTCTTAAAATCACTAAACAGGTCCTCAGACGTTTTTATAAAACACTGCTTAATATAATCACCGTCTGTGAATGGTTTTCCTCGTTTAGCTATTTCAAGCGAAATTTTGAAGCTAACCATATTTACGCTGTTCGTGGATTATGTAACAAGGAACTTGACATCTGAGTTATTTAAATTTAAGTTTAAAACTGAATAGGTTCATTTGTGTCTGTCCACCCAGCTTTTAATTTTTTTCGGGGAACTTAAAGAACCGCAGTTGTCTTTTGAAAGACTCGGATGCTGAGCGAAGAATCTTGAATGATTAATATTTTTTGGTCGCAGGGCGACATATTTTTTAATTAAAGTAATCCATCTTTCATCCGTAATTGCAAAAACTCTTACGATATTATTTTTTTGTTTTAGGTACCTCACAAAATAATATCACTCTTAAATTCTAAATCATGTATGGACATATTTGTAATTCATCTCGTCTACAGGCACCTGTGTAACCCATTATAAACGATCTAAATTAAATCCATTACAAATAAAATTACATTTTGCAAATAATATCGTACTTTATTGCTAAATACAATGCGTCAGAACCTTCTTCTATAAATTTATTAATATTTCAATGCATAAATTTTAGATTTTCTACCTCGTATCCCTCAGAGAATCGTTTAAATAGGCTTGTAATTTAATATATTTTGATATGTCTGTATTTTTATAAATGGAAAAGCAAGAACGAAGCATGGAATACATAGACCATAAGGTAGAAGATTTCTATTTTTACCTTGTAATTCAAAATATGCCAATAAAATGTTTTCAGATATTGTGTTGACATTATTCTGTACAGCCCATAGTTCAAATTGATGGTAGCATTTTTCATATACTGCTTTTGATTTTTCGGTAATAAATTTATGACGGCGTTATCCGCAATTTCACCGCAGTTGTGGTGGCGTACAAGATAAATTTGTCTCATATCACTCATTTTTTACAGTTTACAAAGACTATATTATGAAATATATTGTTTAAAACATTTAAATAGCCGAATTTGAATTTTGAATTCGTCAAATGTCAATCGTATGTCAATGTGACCAACTTCATATAAAAATAAAACTCAACATTTTTAATGAGATTTTTATTAAGTATTTATTATCAATTTATAATGCAAAATAGAAAAATAGTATAAAGGACTCGTTTCATAAGGCTTTTTGTCGCACTCGTTCATTAGAAAACTCGCCTGCGGCTCGTTTTCTAAACTTGAACACGTGCGACAAAATCATGCCTTATGAAACTCGTACTTTAATATACTATTATATTTACGAGATGACCAAACACACGAACTTTTTTTGGCATAACTATTTGTACGTATCAGTTTACTTTTTTATATTTTAATATAATAACATTTAAAAAAAAAAAAACAGAAACACGTAACCGTTATTTTTTCATGTAGTTTAAAGATTAAAAAAAGAAAAATTGAATTTATAATATACAAGAGCAGGGTTGAGCAAAAATGATATTTTTAAACCCCTAACCGCCCGGTGGGTATGCCACGTTCTTTTTTCAATCTAAAATTCTTCTAACAAAGTACGGTTTGAGTTTTACCTGAAATATTGCAAAATATGTGTTTTTGGTGGAAACTTTGAGCCCCATTACACCCCTTATAACCAAATATGGGACGCTAAAAAAAATACGTGTCAAATATTTTTCGGTGTTCTACGTTCCTACCAAATTTTATCAAAATCGGAGAAAATCGACTTGAGTGCCTTCCCTTGTCAGTGTAATTTACCTGTACGTTAGCAACAAATTTCAACGCTCCCAAAAACGTATTAAAAATACGATGGAGTGATGATGACTAAACTAATTAACGGTAAAACGCCTAGCAATTAGTCGCAGCCATGTGTTAATATAATTATACCTCCTTTTAACGGAATAAACCTAATTGTGAGGAGAAATTGGTTGCGAAATTAATGAAACTTACATATCGCCGTATAGCTATAAGCTAAACCTTACTGTCCTACAACATAAGAAATACTGTTTCGTTTAATTTCTTGCGTGGTACATGGTTAAAATTGATTTCGTGCATTTTTCTGTTCGACATGTTTTAATTTAATTTGAAGTGTTGAGTTGCTACGAAGCAAACCGTTATTTTTGTCTTATGTATTTGTCCCTGCTTCATTTACTGTAATGTTATTTTGATATTACATGTCAATCCTACACTTATTAAGGCGGTAAACCCATTTTTTGCCGTATCAAGGATTCAGGGAGCCGTTTGTCCTTCCATGTTTTAGCAATTATAACTTCATTATACTGTGCCAGACATTCTTCTACATATTTCTCTGCCGAAAAAGCATCTGTAGCTTTATATTTCTGTATCAACTCTGCTTGAAATAGCTTCTCTTTTTCCAATTCACTCTTTGCCTCAACTTTGCTCATTCGAAGTTCATCCTCTTTCTTAATTTTCTCAATTTGTGTGTGTTTTTTCATCTTCTTTCTACTTTTCACAATCAATCTAGCGGCTTGTATCGTATTATCTGTATTGCTACTGATAGGTTCATCTATGATTTTATTAGTATGTTCATTATATTACTTTGATATACTTCTGGTAAACGAAAATTAGATTGTTTTTGTTGCCATAGCCAAGAGTTAACAATACTTGGTGTATTCACATCACTTTGCAAGCAAGAAGTACGAATAACATTGTGGAAAGTGTTTTTTAAAGTATGTTAGTTACGAATTATTATATTAATTGATTTATAATTATTATATTACGAACCAAAAGTAGCAGGAGCAGTTGTAGCTATTAACGTAAAGCAGCAGTTTTATAAATCACTAATTCAAACTAAAAGAACAAGTCACTTTTTAGTTAAAGCCACATCCATGGAAGATCAAAAAGCATACTAGGCAAATCGCTGGTAAGTTTAAAAATACCTGTTATACGATCTTTTAAAACCATGTCGGCGTATTTCTTTTCATATATATCGGTATGTTCGCTCAGGGATACAGATTAAAAATAGAAACGGGTATAAATATAATCTACACCCTGAATAGTACTTTCTAAATTGGTATACGTTACAACTACATGACTATGTAGTTCGGTTAATACGGAGTTTCAAGGAAAAAAAGCAAAAAAGTAAAGTACATACACGCATATATTCATACATAGAACAAAAATATTACATTATGTATTTGAAATAAAATCACATTTTCTATAGAGAAAAATGTCGTATATCTTGTTGGTAGCGGTCTTTCCTTAAAATCCCCTCGATTCGCACTAAATCCCCCACACTAGTACCAGCAAAACACCCCCAAACCATTACAGAACCTCCCCCATGTTTAACTGTGGGCACTACACAGGGTTCAACCAATATCGTCGAAAAATAGCGCCACAAAGTAATCACTTTGACCACAGCTAAGAGACGCTTAAAGGAAGTCGGTTTACACGGAAGAATTGCCGCAAAAAAACCTTTGTTACGCAAGCAAAATAAAACTAAACGTTTAAATTGGGCGCGAGAATATAAAGATTGGACCATCGAACAATGGGAAAAAAATGTGTTGTGGACCGATGAATCCAAATTTGAAGTTTTTGGTTCGAGAAGAAGGGTATTTGTTCGGAGATAAAACCAGATAAAACCCTGTGTAGTGCCCACAGTTAAACATGGGGGAGGTTCTGTAATGGTTTGGGGGTGTTTTACTGGTACTACTGTGGGAGATTTAGTGCGAATCGAAGAGATTTTAAGGAAAGAGCGCTACCAACAAATTTTAATTTAGCAGGAGCACACCATTCCATCGGGAACACGCATAATCGGCGAAACGTTCGTGTTCCAGCAGGATAATGATCCGAAACCCACGTCTAAATTATGCCGTGATTACCACAATCAAATGGAACTTGATGGGAGATTGACAATTATGAAATGGCCCGCACAGAGTCCAGACATCAACCCCATCGAGCTTTTATAAGACCATCTCGCAATCGACAAGTTTCGATAATCGACTCCAGCGTCTACAACAACATTGTGGGACTAACTACAAACGCCGTGGAGACACATTGTCCAAACTAATTGGAAGAATGCCCAGATCGTGTCAAGAAATCATTCGACGAAAAGGAGGTCATATAGATGAGCGCAATGTTTAATTATTTTTCTTGTTTTCTCTTATTTTCTATTCAGAAATTTGTTTATTTTTCATACTGATTTGTATTTAACCATTAGAATAAATTGTTTAGTTTTTCTATTGGTGTTTCACTCAAAACTACGTTTTATTAAAGGTGGACAAATAATTGTGGACGGTAGTGTATAAGGATGCTGTGTTTAACGCATTTTCGCATGTGAAATTTTTGTTCCTTCTTCTTCAATACCTTCTGACACATTATCACCGTTTTTTTTCTCTCTTTCATTAACAAGTACAATAACGTCAACGTTAGTTAGTTCCTCTTGTCCTTTGTTGTCAACTGTTATCCACTCCTCAACTTCTTCTTGGCTAATATCTTCACATCCACCTAAATTTCTCATCATTTCATGGAGCGGAACTTCATCTTCCTCATCGTTATTTTCTGGGGGGAGATCTTCTTGGTGTATTATCGTTGGCCAAAACTTTTGTAATGTGAAACTTTTCACTTTGTTCCATATGCACCTGCTGCCCAACACACCACGTCCTTCACATTTATTCCTTTTAAACAATCCACGAGTTCTTCAGCATCGCCTACTCTTTCTAGAACTGATTGCAATTAGTTTCGTCGATAATGCCCCTTTCTAAATTTTCTAATACACCCTGATTCATAGGCTGCATTAACGAAGTTACATTCGGTGATGAAAACATAACTTTGATATTTTCACTTCTCAATTTTCACTTTCGTGAGATGGTGCATTGTCTATTAACAGAAGAGCTTTTCTAGGTTAACCACTTTTTCTTAAGAACCTCTGAACTGCAGGAACAAACTCTTCTTAGAACCAGTTTTTGAATAATGTTGAGTCCATCCAAGTAGTTCTTTGATTTCGCTAATAAATTGGTAAAACATTCGCCAGCACATTTTTAAAAACTCTTGGCTTTACCGATGCACATCAGTTGCACCTTATGCCCTCCTGAAAAATTACCAGCATGCCCATCTTTTCCAGCTAAAGTTTTTAATGGCAACATCTTATAATATAGACCAGTTTCGTCGCAGTTATAAATTTGATCTGGCGTATATTCCTCTTCTTCCATAATTTGTTTAAATTTTTGTTTGAAATTTTTAACTTCAGCTTGATTAGCAGATATTTTATCGCCACAAATATTTACTTGACGTGTCCCATGGCGCCTTTTCTACCTCGATAAGTAACCGTTACTTGCTGTAAATGTATCAAGAGCTTCGATTACGGAAAGATTTTCTCCAATTTCAATTGCTCTTTGCTGTAATATAGGGCGCCGAAATTGGAATACCACGGTCGCGTTATTGTGTAAACCATAAATACAATGTCTTGCCAATTTTAGCGTATTCGCCCTTTTTCATAGATCTTTGCTGTGGTGCAGGAGATGGTAATACACTACACTATTATTCAATTTTCTGTTGATATTTTCTCCATTCGGAAACAGGGCTTTTACCTACGCGATAATCTTTAGCAACACTTTGCAATGACTTTCCCTTATCAAGAAATTTAATTGCAATAATTTTTTCCTGAACACTGATAACAATACGTGTACACTTTTTGGCTTTTATTGTGTTGCTCATGGTGATACCAATTTAAAACTGAATAAATAAACCCTAAAATTCGTTTCTGTTACAAATGTAATTGGCAAGTTAATTCCGGTGAAAACCAGATTTTTATTAATTCTAAGAAGTACACGTAGAAAGTTCGGATAATCGGAAGTTTCATCTTCATCTACTGTAATCATAGTTTGCCTTTAATTTTGTTTTAGAAAAGTGCTGAAATCATAGTACGTTTCCTTTTTGGATCATTTTTATATTATCGAGTAACAGAAATACAGGAAGAATTGAAGGTATAAAAAGATTTCTTCTCCTAATGTTAAATCAAGAAGTATACATAAAGGATATTGTTTATGTTTAAAAAGGAAATAATGGGCGGTTATAACTGACAAATCGTTAACGCTCAAACATTTTCCTCCTTCGGTGCGGTAAAATAAAAGAATTGCACCTTGCCTCCGGGAATTAGGGGTAATCCCATTACTAAAGTTCTTGTTGGTAGTAATAGTGAATCATAAAGAATATATGTACGATAACTAGAACTATCTCCATAATATATATTTTTGGTATATCCGCACGATTTTAAACCTGAATATAATGTGATCTTTTCGATTGTTAACTGAAAACAATCACTTTTCTAGAAAAGCTTAGGAGTATTAACATAGATTAAAATATATTTTAGTCATATCTGCCTCAGAAGCTTTGATTTCACATGTATCGCAAAAAAAAAACGTATTTGGAAGCGATTTGACGAAAAAAATAATAGAACATTGATAATAATATAATCATCAAGATTATTAGGGCGTTCCACGAGGTCCTTCAATTAGTCCTCTACTATTTTCCATATTTTATTGTTTAAATGTTTTTGCTTATTAAGTATTCTCATCATTAGCTATAAAAATATTGGTTATTTATTTCTATTGAGTTTCGTGATTTCGAAACTTACTTAAACACCTTTCAATGCGTGTAATAACATTGTGAGGGATGAGTTATATAATGTTAATTTTTTGACAAAGGATTTCTTTTTTCATTTATTTTATTATTCAATTAATATAAATTTTACCATGCCATTTAAATTCACTCACCCTCCAAAAAACACCAAAGGCAGTAGCGTACAGCTGACAAAACGCGTCCATTCTGCGCGCACGATCAATCGAACCAATTATACGATACAAATGCACAGACCAAGAATATAAGCACAACGCCAGAAACAATATATAACCACACGATAAACGACGGACGAAACAAAACACTGCCGCAGACACCAGCCGATTCCGATAATGCCAGAAAGAGAAAGGGGTCCACGAAAAGTATATGTATTAGAAAACACTTTCGAACAATAACAACAACGATTAAATACAAAAAAAAAAAAGAGAATCGGAAACAAAGCGAAAAACAACGTAGCGTAGTCCAGGTGTATCGGAAGGAAATTGTATTGTAGTTGGTACTACTATCGAGAGCGCATTAAATGGTTGGTCGTCGCTGTTTACGCTTGGACCAAGAACGCGATCGTACTGTTGTGTGCTGGTTTCTTAATACTGTGTTGGATGGCGCAGAGCGCTTTGTCAGTCGAATAAAAGTGGTGGCAAGTATGGAGTGGTAGTTTTCAAAATGCGTGCATACTTAAATATGTATATAGATAATAATAAAAAAAGCCATAGAAACAGATAAAGATATTCACAATTTTCAATTAAGGACAATTGACATTGATCGAATTTATTGGCGTTTTGGGTTTTATTTTTATTATTATTTTTTTACCGTCAATAAATATTACGTTATTGTTATTTTAATTTTCATTACCACTCACTGATGGCAATAGTATGCTAACTATCACTGTTTCTTTGCTTCTCCGTAGAATCTGCATGGGTGCACGGAAATACAGTGAGATTCAAAATGATTGTCGTAATAAAAAAAACTGTTTTCCGGAAAAATTTATCAATACTTATTACCAATTTAATGAGTGCAGTTAGCTACATCATTTTCATACATTAAATCAATTTTCTTGACATTTAGCGACATTGGCGTTCGTGTTGTAGTATCCTTGGTTTATTTATCTTATTTTTTTTTTTAAAACCGTTTACATTTACATCTAATATCAACCAACAATAGTATTTTTGAATACTGTATTATCAAATTATTTCATAACATACACCTAATCTATATAACGTTTATCTGTTAATGTGTACAATGCCCAACACACCAGAGCACGAAACATTCATTTTGGAAGCTTATTTCCGAAATGGACAGGCGAATGATGAAGGGGCATGGATATACTCTGCAGATATATGCATTCAGGAATTCCATGTACGGTTTCCAGATGAAGAATTCAATGATTTCAAGCAGAGAGATTTATAGACTTCACTGTTGAAAATTTTAACACTTTTTTGACTAATTTAATAGTCAGGAGAGGTCCACACTCTTTTCCTGTTATTTTGTTGAGAGCTATAGAAGTTTAAATTTGACGAGCAAAGATAGTCAAGTATTGTCTATTGCTGAGGGGTTATTTTGTCCAACTGACACGTGGAATTATAAAATACTTCTAGTCATTTTATTTGATCTAGACTAGGACAAATTACTAACTGTTTAACTAAATTAATGCGATCTATTGGGTGTTTTAACACCATTGTTCTAACACAACGTCTTTTTAAATATGCAACTCTATTTCTTAGTGCTACAATAATTCTCTTTTAGACGTTTTCCCAATTATAAATATGCAAAACCCACTAATTCACAAGTTTTGGTTTCACTAAACGTACCAATTTTAAAAATGATTTTTTTGAGAACCATTATAAAATTAAGTGAAATGTTTATGCTATTTGATTCAAGTCTAAACTAATTTCGTAAATAGACGTTCAATACATTTTTAAGATGTTGAAATTTTTTATGCCATGGAATTAACGTTTAATAACACGAGGTTACACTTCGCAAGTCAGTCACATTTGGTGGTTTGTTTGGATATGTTTAATACGGAGAATCAAACACGAAAACAGATACACGTGCATGCAGGTGGTGCGTATAATGCAATACTGTATTGAATAGGTGGGGTTTCTATATTTCTATCCGAGGGAAAAATTCCGATTGGTTGACGCTTCTGAATGTCTAGAAAAATAGTCAATCCTCATATTTGAACATAGAATTCACACGAAATTCTAGTAATTTCTGTTCTATTAAATACGCGTAGTCAACTCGTCTGGCAAAGTTTGGAAAAATCAACACTAAAATATTTGACTAGCGCAAAATTAACGCCAACACCGTAATATTTTCAACAGTGTTGGGCACCGCTTCCACTTATCTTGCTATAAATTAGAAATATTCAAATATATATATCAGTCTTCCTACTTCGCTACATTTGCTTCTGCATTTCTGGTGCCAGTGCAATAAAAAAAGAGTATAGTTTAGACCTGTGAACCTGATTTCTTGCATCAGGTACAGAGCCGGAGTCGAAGCTGGTGCACCTGCTCCACGTAAGGAGCAGGTCGTACCATCCCTAACCACCACCAATATGTAGTCCGATTTGTGCCAGCACAATAACTGTTTATCGCACACTGTACAAACTATTTTGGCACCACCATATGTAAATCCTGGAATTCACTGATATGTTTTTCTACATTATGAAACAATGGTCGTTTTCTGGGATTTTCTACGCCCGACATTTACAATCCGTAAAACATTAACGGAGAATTGTGCTAGCTCGCAACAAGACTCGACTAACACTGATACTAGACACTAAAGTCCGTCTCAACCTTAAGGTGCAGTATGGGATATAATAGCCACTGTGCATCTCTTACTATCCCTAGTTGCTGTCACTAACGCTATCTTCACTTCCGATTTATATGTTGCCACTTATTTACATATGCGGTGTCGGCACAATACCTATCTGTCATCTGTCTATTAGCATCAACTGTTGTCAATCTGTCATAATCGTACTTTTAAAACAGTTAAGTTCCACGTTAATTAGTTTATATATAGCACAAATCGTTCTTTTTCAGAACGCTTCTCTGCCTTTTCAAGCGCGCACAAGGTAATATGGGTATTTTTCGTGATTTTTATAAATTATATAACCTATACATTTAATTACAGTTTTCACTGCATTAATGGAAGGTGTATGGAGAAAACGGTGTAAGGGAGAACAATTTAGCCTGAAGGAGAAGTGGCAAGCTTTTATACAAGGATTAAGTACGGGCTTGAAATCACCCACTGGGCTCGGACCTCGTTTTGCATTAGTTTCATGCTGGTGATGATAATGGATTTGTTCCTGGTGCTCAATATACATTTCTCTGCAAGAAAAACACTGCTGATTGTTTCATCATGAGATGGACTCAGAAACATACGAGGATGGTTTTATTAGAAATTACTCCAAACATACCGCAGATGTCATTATTGTTCTTGACAATGTTTCGTATCACTGCAGAAAATTAGAAAAAATTCCAACGGCAGCATGGAGAAAAACTGATATCATAGATTGGCTCCGTGAGAAACAAATTCCAACAACTGACGATATGTTAAAAAGGGACTTGCTGTTTTGCGTGCCACAAATTAAACCGCAGTATGATAAAAGCAGGATTGATGAACTTGCTAAAGAAAACGGTCATCATGTTCTGCGATTACACCTTACATTGCGAGTGAAATCCCATTGAAATGGTATGAGCACAAGTAAAAAAACTGCATAAAAATGAACAATACCACATTTAAGGTAAAAGACATGGAGGAAACTAATTCAAAGAGCGTATAGCACTGTAAACTGTTGCTAATTGGCAAAATACATCAAACATGTAAAAAATATTGAAAAGGAAATGTGGATAGTGGATAATTTGCAAGATGACATTGAAGAATTCATTATTCGTGTAACAGATTCATCATCACGAAGATCAAACTGATTCGTCAACCGACTAAAAAATTTAGATAAGACGTGTGTAATTACTATTCCTTTCATAAATATTATTGTATTATGTGGGCATTTTGTATGATTCCAGCTATTTTTGTTACAACGTGGAAACTATAATTAATTAAAGGATTGTAGGTATCTATTTCTTTGAATTAATAAATTGTATCATAACCCATATACAATAAATAAATGTTCGAAATGTAAATTACGTTAATGAGTAATAATAAATAAAGTTATCGGCTCTTTTACTGATTCTTAAATAAAAAATAGTAATTGGTTTTTTACTATTTTACTGTTTTTCCACAGATTCCGTTTAAAAAGAACCGAAAAAAGTTTGCGAGATAACGATTATAATTGCTTCAATTCAGCTTCTTTCTTCAGCATATAAGCAATTGCTGCTTTATAGCTCCCTTTTCGTATCTGAGACCACATAACTATATCATAGAGAAGATAGTAACATATACTGATATATGCATTTTAATTGTCATAATCTCAATAATGCAACCGGAAGTAGCAATGTGCAGCTGATGCGACGATTTGGCAATCGCGAATCGAATTCCCATAAGACGTATACTGCATCTTAAGGTTGAGACGAACTATAGTGATGTATAAAACTGCTTCTTTACGTTAGCAGCTACAACCTAGCAAAGGAGCAACTTTGCACATCGCTCCAAAGTGTCTTTTGTTACCGCTATTCACTCAATATTTATATGTATTTATATTACAAAAAGTAGCCGCTGCTTTACTGCCTTGAAGATGTACTAGGGCTCAACGTCCTGCATAGCGCGAAGCGAGTGCGGCCCGTGTAAGCAGACACATCTGACCACTCTACTTATATGTACGCACATCTATGTATCAAAAATGTTTTTTACCAGTAAAAAATGTAAAAATGAACTAACAAACATAATAAGGGAGGCATTCCCAAAAATACTTATCTTTTAGTGGTGTATTAAATAAATGACAAACGTACGCGGTAAAAAAAAAACACCTAGAAATAACGAATATACGAACATCCCACCCCAAGAAAATAAAAGTAACAAAACGCTCTAAAAGCAGCTTTTTTAAACTATCAACCAAAAGTAGCAAAAGCAGATTGTAGCTGCTAACGTAAAGAAGTATAGTTTTTATACATCACTATCGAATTGTATTGTTTACCCAAAATGAATTTTCAATAAAAAGTACATTTTATTTCTAATGAAAACTTTTCATTTTGCGACGGTTTAACTGTTTCTATTAAGTATATCATTGTTTGATGTTTCATTATAGCCCATTGGCAATAAAGAGGTCAATGGGCTATAAAAAGACGTTTATGACAAAGATATTCGTGTATAGTTATCGATTTATAGTATACCCATGCGTAAACTTGTTACATTTATGATTTACCATGGAATATACTCTGATATTCATCATTCCCGAAACATTCGTCCTGAATTACTAAACTAGCACGAAGTAATGAGGCACCTTATATATCATAACTCATAACGTTATAACTATATCATAATGTCAAGTCATTTTCCTATAACTTATTCATTGTCCCGATCCATTTTCCATTTTCCATTCGACATATTTAGTACTGTACTGTACACCTTTCAGAGGGCATCAAGATATAGTTTTTACTGTATGCATAACTGAAACAAACAGGTTTTCGTAACTACATTATACATAATTCTAATTGTGGAAATTTAGAATGACAAACGTAGGCATTCAGTAAAATAGGTTTTGCAGCGCAACGTATCAGCAAGTGAAAGTATACATATATACAACTCTCAAAAACAGGACGCCTTGTAACGGTACAATGGCATAGAGCAGGTTAAACCACTTCTTGAAAATATTTCGTAAATGCAATAATATTACACTATTCAATATTCTAACTGACGTTAGTGTTACTGCTTACTCCTTTGAATATAAATAGGTATACTGAATGAACAATAACCCTAGATTTTTTTTTAGGCATCATTGGAATTTTAGATGTCTTTTATTAACTTCTTTTAAGATTTTTAATAAACGCATTACTACGAGTTTAAGATGTTGCGATTCATAAATTATTACAAAGTCAGAGATATTGATATAGACTCCCTACAGAGGTATGTCCATGACGATGTACCAGAATCTTCTTTGATCCATTGTGACTAATTGTCACGCAAATTTTTGAACATACGTCAAATAAAAGCAAACTACATACCTCCAATTATTCTTGCAGCAATAATGTAACTATGTAAGTAAATTATTCCCATTAAGAATAATATTTTGATTGGTTAAAAGCTGTAACATATTTCTTCTTTCTTAATATGAAGTTATTTTAGTAAAATAACTTCATCTTAAGTAAACATAATCAACATGTCGATGATATGAAGTTAATTTACAAAATAAATAGTACCGATGATTTCTGGGCATTGCAGAGGGATCTAACAATAAGTAACCTTGCGGATTATTGTGCGCGCAATAAACTTAGCTTGAACATAAGAAAATGCAAATTCAAAAAATGCAAAATGCAAATGGTAGTATCATTTGAAATCCCTATATGTATAAATCATACATTTATAGGATTGAAAAAGTGCAGAAATTTTTTTTTTAGATATTTAAACTTTAATTTTTTCACTCCTAGCTACAAATACAATGTTGATCTCTCGAGATACAATCTACTTACCCTTGAAAACAGACGTCACGTTAACGGATTAGTAGTGCTTTATAAATTAGTGAATAACTTGTTTAATAATCCTAGCCTTATCGCGTCTTTGAACTTTACTGTTCCGAGATTGAATTCTCAAATTTCTAGAAATTATCACTACGTTAGCAATTTTACGTTCTGAATATTCCAGGTTACATGAAAAACCTTCGAAAAATTACTTATAGTTAGAAATATTACCTCTAAAAGTAAAATACTTGTACGGTTTTAGGAGCTACAAAATTGCCGCTCAAAATCGTACAGAAATTTTACCAATTTTTTTTTAGTGCGCAAGGCGGCAAATATCTATAGTATAGTACAATCAACTCAAATAATAATAACCAACAAGTAAGCAAAACAAATATACTATTCATGCATGCAATACAAATTGCAAACTCTAAAGCGTCCTGTAAACACCTTTTTTAAATGCAATTTAGAATGTGACAAAGATTCCGCAACCTTTTCGGCTTGCCTAGAGATTCATAGAATTCCACCTTTTTTAGTTTCCGTCAAGGGATTAAATGTAAAAACAATTTTGAGTTTTAATTCCTTGTTTACAATGAATTTTTATTCAATTCAACTATTCAATTTTTTCTTTATATATATTCTAGATTAGTTATGTAAGTTCAATATTGAATTCATTATTTTAGTATTTATGGAAACAATGATTTACTTCTGTAGGTAGTTTTAGTTTCATTGGTTTTTATTTCGGTTATATTAAGATGCTAGTACATAACTTATTGTTACTTTAAAGAATAAATATCCTAAATCCTTCCGCTCCGTTTGTACTTTTATAAATATCGATGCTAGCCGATAATATAAAGCATATTGCCCAACAGTTGATTCTAATAACAGGACTTATATATAAACTTATATATAAACAACATATAATAAATGACGAGGATAAATATAAATAACATTATTTACAATGTAAGTGTTAAAATTATTGCAAAACGAGCGATTTACTTGCATTTTTCTCATTCAATTGAATGGGCAAGCTTTCTGTATATTAAAAAAAAAACACTAGAAGGATAAAATAAATGTAACTACATATTTTTTGTAATAAGAGGTTTAAAAAAACAGTTTCTTTTTTCTAATTTATATTTTAATATTACTATTACCTTTACAGTATGCGACAAAGATGCCAGAACCTTTTCGACTAGAGATTTAAACATTTTCAAATCTGACCTTGGTAGTTTCCGCCAAAGGATTAAATTTAAAAATTAATTTTTATAAATTGCACATACGCAATCGCTGGTGAATTAAAAGAGATGTTTTCTTATGGGTTATTATTTTCCGTATATCCTTATTTTTTGAGTTGAGTGTACATAAATGACTAAAATTAAAAGTTTCTATTGGTTTTTTGGAAAAGTCAAAAAATATAATTAGTGTTATTTCTCCATGTTTCACGTTTCTTTTTTTAAAACATCTGCATACAGCTTATTTTAAATCAAAGTTTTTTAATAAAATTAAATCAATTAATACAGCTCATAACCGTTTATTAAACAT
Organism: Protaetia brevitarsis; assembly: GCA_004143645.1. NCBI lineage: Eukaryota > Metazoa > Arthropoda > Insecta > Coleoptera > Scarabaeidae > Protaetia > Protaetia brevitarsis. Next base: position 2,877,693 of record RXPK01000103.1, read on the forward strand.
TAAAAATATAAATTGGAATATAATAATTTATACTTAATCTAAAAACCATAATACCATGTGATTCAAAAATGATTGTTCGCAAGAAAAAACTGTTATCAGGAAAAATTTATCTATACTTATTACCACTAATTAATGAGCGAAGTTAGCTACATACAAATTTCATACATTAAATGAATTTCTTGACATTTAGCGACATTGGCGTTCGTGTTGTAGTAATCTTTCGATTATTTATCTTATAATTTTTTTCAATCGTTTATATTTACATCTATATATCACAACAATAGTATTTCTGAAAACTGTAAGAAAATAAGGGAATTTATCTGTGGTAATAGCTCAACAACGGGTAAAAAATCAATAATTAACATTAAGTGAAATATTTATTACATTTATAATTTTATAGGCTTATCATACACTTCAGCGCAATGAGCTGTCAAAAGAAAAGTTACATTTTCATCCCTATAAAGTTTCTACGGTACAGGAATTATTACCATTAGATCACGATAAGGCGATTGGAATATTGTCACTGGTTTAATAACAATTTAAGGGACGATGACTTGCTAAACAAATCATTTTTCTCGGGATGAAGACTGGTTTATATCTAACAGATATAATATCATTCACAAGCTATCTTATCTGGTCTGCAGAAAAATCCACACGAATTATCGAGAAACGCAATTGGCATCCCATAAAAGTTGGAGTTGGTTAGCTATGTCCAGGCAACGAATAATAGGGACAATTTTTTTCGAGGAAACTGTAACAGCCCAACGGTACCAACAGATGTTGGAATTGTTTATTGCAGAGTTACAAGAAAATGAGCTTGAAGCAGGTTATTTTCAGCACGAATAATGCTCCAGCACATACTGCGAACAAACCTGCCAATATCTTCAACAGTTTTTTGATGAGGTCGTTAGAGCACAAAGATTACTTCATGTTTGCTATCCTATCTAAAAATAGGATCTATAGCAACCGCATGCATACCCTAAGAAAGAACTGAGAGATGCAGTTTTTGTCGCTTAATAATTATAACTAATTGTATGTTAGAATTTAAAGTAATAATATAATTTAGTTACCACCAGTTAGTACTGAATTGTAAAAATCATAATTTAGTAAAGTTAAATTAATTACATTTCATTTTTACAAGCAGAAACACAATCCAGTGTCGTTATATAATGCGAGTTCAAATATAGGTTACGTTTCCTTATTTTATGGACAGATCTGTTTACTTTCTTGTGTTCCAACACTGACTTAGTTCAAACCTTCATTACAAACACGCGTCATATACCTACACCCTGCTACCATCTATAGGAGCGGATTTGACAATCATTTTGAATCTCTGTGTATTTTTATAAACTTAAGAACTGAAAAAGAAATTTCGCCATTCGTATTGCATACAAGAATTATGGTCAACGATATATTTTTAGTACTTCATGGTCACGCCATAATTTGCGAAACAGTGCACATGATTGCAAGAAGTTGGCATTCACAGTAGACGTCATAGTTGGCCGTTTAATAACTTGTCAATTTATGTTAAAATTCTATTATGCATATCTATAGCGTCTGTAAGATTATCTGTGTATGTATTATGGATGCTTACAGACTTACAGATAACCTATAGCTTACAGGCACTACAGATATGCACAGAATCTCACAATTTGTTTGGGCATGCTGCGAGTACTAAATTAATTTTTTATGGAATTTCTTTTTAACTGCCTCCTGGGCCTTTACGAAAACCCACCACTTATCCCAGATTTAACATGTGACACGTCTCAATATTTTTCCTCAGTCACTACATATACCTGCTTCAATTACAAGAAATCCAACAGTAGTTAATAAACACCAAAGTGTAACAACGATACATTATTTATATATCCAAGTCGCGCACTTGCTTTTTGTTTTGTTTTCCTATAACCGTTACACAATTCCCCGTATTCGAATAGCCATTACACAATCGTATCCCTGCCGTATACATACGTAAATAAGACCTTATTTCCATCTCGGATAAATAGAAAGTGCACTCGCATGACAAGCACCGCGTCTCAACTAACGGCGCGCGAAGTCAAAGGTTAAACCTGGTAAGTGCGTCTCCTCCGCAAGAAGTGACCCACTTCGTACAACATTAATATACGTCCATCTGAGCGCCTCGTGGCGACCTAAGTCGTTTTACCTATCCACAAATCGATCCCTGTGGATGAGGTATTTTACACCGAGGTAACGGTATACCGTTGGTATTCAACGCGAAAACCAGCATCCTTTCAAGACGATACACGCTCTTTTCAGTACGGCGTAATTCATTCATGAAATATGCATCCGTCTTTAAGGCGAACGAATAAAAATAACCGGGCGTTATAGAAACCCTTTCTCATCTTAACGCTATTCGAAAATTAGCAGAGCAAATCGTGCAGTGAACCCCGAACGACTTCTTTCATTCGCCACTTATCTCTCTTACTCGCTGGTAAACTATGCTATGTTACCTCGAATGAAAATTCAAAGCGTACCGTTTAAAAGTTAATTAGCGCTAATGATCGCGGCGAACTCACCTTTTTTTTTTTCTGCAAAACGGGATTCGCTTCAATAAAAGTAAACGTCGTTCTTCATGCTTCTTCTATAACAACAGATGAGACGTGCACATCGCGAACGGTTTAAAAAAAACCACACAAATAAAAGCGCAATAATCAAGGTCCGAAGGAAAACTACCACTGTCTTAAGTCTATTACGAACGGTAAACTGATCTGAACTTCTTATTACTTTAAAGCGCGTTCGGAATATATCACAGATCGAAGCGCAGATGTGTTATCTATGTTTGTTTAATTATTAAAATGTCCTTTGTATAACATATCGAAGCGTGCGCTGAGGTAACTTCGAAATGAGACCTCCACGCGTTACGCCAGCTTGCTGTCAACTGTTGCGTTTTGTAATTGGAATTGTTTTGCCGACGCTAGCGCCAGTGTGTACAGGTGAGTAAACGTTGAAACTTCGTGTATCTTTCGATGAGTGCTAATAGATGGCAGGGTTAAACAAAAAAAATAAAATTTCAAACTCATTTAAGAATAAATATGTTGTACAAACTACTATGAGTTTTTAAATCAAACAATTTCTTGTATATTATTTCACCCTAAAAAAAATGCCGTGCTTTCTTAGAAAAGTAGGCGATGTACACTCTGTTCATTAATAATTCAGACGAAAATCAATTATTTTGAAAAGTATGAACAACCTCAGGACAACAATTTAACTTTAAGGCACCCAAGTTCAAATTATGTTATTTATACTTACGGCTTATTAACTTCAATTCAATTGATTTACGATCAATTTTTTTGACAGAAAAAGCATGAGAATTCTCTTTCCATAATATTTTGTTTTTTTATATTACCCAGTGAACCAAATTTAAATTTCCCGCAATTATTTTCAGTAACTTCAACATTAAAACATGAAGTTACCTACGATTTTGTATTAGATTAATAGTTATTTGAATACCTTTAAGTTAAGTTAAGGTAAATACAATGAAAATTGTATATCAAGTGATATTAGATATCAGTATTTTATATAGTTTTTTCACCTCGGCTACATCAATTTTCCTGGGCGGATGTCGACACATGGTCGACCAAAATAGTATATAAAATATTCTTCAGTACCAGGAAATGAGTGTAAATGATTTATTCCTATTGTATACTAATAAAATTTCATAAAACCCAAATTGGTATTTACGTAATTGACTTATTTGTTTCTAGGTTTCCACTAAATAGTGATTTTTACAATTTTAAGTGAATACCACTATGTAGTCAAGTATATGTTATAAAAGAAAAAAAGATGTTTAATTGTTGAGTTTTATAAATTTGCGAAAAAGTTCACATAAACACATAAATGCCCAAGTGTCCGTCCTTTCCCTAATAGCCAAATTTAAATTTCCCGCAATTATTCTTAGTAACTTCAACGTTGAAACATAAAATTACCCACCATTTTGTACTACATTAATAGTTATTTTGGTGCCTTTATGTTGAATTCACTAGAAATTGTGGTAGAAAATTTAAATTTGGCTATTAGGGTTCTTGCATTGAAATGCACAGCAATTTTATTGTTATCGTATTAATTGACTTGACAAAATGTTTCAAGCATAGAGTGTGTTCAGAATTACCTAATAATCATCATTCGTGATGCAACTTATGTAAGTTTAAATCGGAATTATTTATTGCACATAATACTGCATGCTCAATTTAGCCTCCAAATCCGTCAATATCAGTTTGATGACGAGATAACGAAGCAAGTCAAACATTACAGAAAATTCTGTTGTCATATTTTCTTTTCTTTAGTTCGTCCTTGTTATGTTTCACCTAAAATTACAGTTTTATGTAAAATTATTACAATTTTATCATTTGAGATACGAAAATGTTAGGAATTTATAGGAAGAAGTCCAATATATATTTCTAATGCTACTTTTTTTACACTTTCTCGATTTAAAAACACGAAACGTTCAAGAGGATTATTATATTATTATTACTTTTATTAACACGGTCACCCATATATACTATTCAAAGATCGTGCAAATTATGAATAAACAGGGTGTACATCATTGACAGTTCATTGGCTGAACGCGACTAATAGATTACAAATTGACAGTTTTTATTAGTCAATAAAAATTAGTCAGAGTTGTAAATATTCTATCTGCAGCGACTGGCAATTCATTTATAATACCATCTAATGATTTCATTCGAAATTTCAACTTCGATCAGGTGACTCGCTCAGCGCATCCTCAATCATACATCCCAAGATTTTAGCAACACACCCAACTTCATTACCATCAATATAAAATGACATTTCAATCTAAATATTTTCGTGTAAATTGATAGTGTTTCCGACGTTTACGATGACACTTTAAATGACGCTTTTCCCTAGGATTTTCTCGCGATAACACATGCGTTCCGTCTTGTATTACCGCTACGTATATCGGACGATTCTCGTGTAGATAATTCAAAACTATATGGAAAGTGGATTAACGGGAACAAGCTGTCAGATCTGATGCGAGGCCATATTGTACAATAGTGTCCCTAATCGCTGTGTTTGTTGACATTGTGTGCTCCTTCGGATTACCACCCGAAGAATTATGGATAGCAACGGCCCCGTGGGTGACGGTCGTTCGCAACAGGTAACCTGGGATCGTAAATTTAATTCTGTTACGTAAAATTTCGATTCCAATAGGACGGTTCACAACAGAACAGCGATGAAGTAACAGTTGCAGTCCCGCATGCTCCTTTGATACCGATGGCGGGGTACAGCAGCGACGATATCCCTCCACCGAAAGCAGACTTCTCGGCACCACCACCATATGAGGCCGCGACGAAATTGCCAACGTACGAAGAGGTGCAGAGAGAGAAACATTTAGAAGATCAAACAGTCTTGACGGACACTAGAGTAAGCAGGGATATTTCTGTTGAGTTATTTATGCTATAATTGTTGTTACTTAGCCGGAATATCGACCTCAAGCTCAGAGAATTCTCACGTTGGACGCCGAAGCAAATGAAGATAGTGACACTAGTTTATTGGGAACTGATTTCATGTTTTACACAGCGTTTTTTGGTGAGTAACACTTTTAATATTGTAGAAATATATGTATGTTTCTCTTTTTTTGATTAAAATAGTGGCATTCATTTTCAACTGGATCGGTTTCCTTTTATTGATGTGTTTCTGTCGAACTATTGCTTCACGTTATGGGGCTTTGTCTGGATTCGGATTGTCTTTAGCGAAATGGACATTAATTGTAAAGCATTCCACTGATCTGGCTTCTAAGGATAACAGTTGGCTGTGGTGGTTAATAATGACATTCGGTAAGCTTTGATTTTATAATTTGACAGCTTGTTAGATTGAATAGATGTCGAGGTTTAATTGTTCTTGTATGTATATGTGATTGGTAGGTATTTACACTAATAAATCTGCTTGCACAAACAAGAATTAAATGAATTTTCACTATTATTACTTAATTAGTTCAGGTCTAGTATTTCTTTTACAATTTGACAGTTTGTTAAATAAATGTCAAAATTCAATTGTTTTCACATGTATCTGCGATTTGCTAGTATTATTGCCCCAAGGAATTTAAATAGTTTTCTGTTAGATGATTGTATATTTAATTGTTTTAGGTTTAATCAGGTTTTCTTCTTGCAATTTGGAAATTTGCAAATGTTAATCCTCTTCTGCTGGAGTGTTTACCAGTTGTTAATTTGTACTTTTTTTTTTATAATTATTGCAGGTCTAATCATATGTATCAGAGCAATATTGCAGTATTTGAGCATCAAACGAGGTTGGAGAATGTTAACTGCCAGTCACCAGGAAAGATTATTATTCTTTTATTAATAAAGCCGTTCTAACATATATTTATTCTGTGTAATAAAAAGAGAGTCACCCCCTATATTTTATTTGCTTTTAATAGTTGTTATTTTACGGTTACTATGTTGGTTATTCTTCGTTTCTTTATACATACATTTTTATATAATATATATATTTTTTTGTTACCTTGTACAAATTTAAACCACGATGATTATATTTTCATATAATTTTTTTTAATTTACAACAGTAATTTTAGTATTATTAATTGAAGATTTTGTCTATAGATTTTTTTTTTTTATTTCTACAACGTGTTTTATAAGATTTTTTTTATTGATATTACAGTATTATGGTTGCCAATGTACAGGGTGAGCGAAATTTGATCTGCAAATTGTTGCTTATCTACTTGTCTCTTTCATATTCAAATAATATTAAAAATAAACGAAGAATCTTTTTTTTTTTTTTGGAAACTCCGCAAAGTTTGTAATTTAATCTATAATAATCTATTTAAAAAAAATTACTTAAAACTTACGCCTTTTATAACTGGGTTTTGTGTAAATATTCCCTAATAGCCAAATTTAAATTTCCCTCCAAAAATTTTAGCGAATTCGACATAAAGGCATTAAAATAACTATTAATGTACTACGAAATAGTGGGTAATTTTATGTTTTAACGTTGAAGTTACTAAGAATAATTGCGGGAAATTTAAATTTCTAAACAAAAAAACTGTTACAAAAAGTTCTTAACTATTAAATTTTCAGTAATAAAAAAAGCTTAATAGAAATTGAAAAAACATAAATTTAAAATTTGATTTCACCAATAATTTTTTTTTGTACTGAAACATTTTTTTCCCCCATTATGTACATAGAATTTGGTCCACCCTGTTTACTCATCCTGTATATTATTTTTGTTTTAACTACATTCCTCTGTGTATATGTACATCGTAATAATTTATTTGTTAGTAATTTATTTATGTAGGAAAACAAACAAGGGTGTATCTGTAGAAATGTATTTTTTGCTTGATGAAAAAATCCTTCTACAGGATACCGAACAATTTTGTTTTTTTTTAATAATAGAACTAAACAAATCATGAGAACAATATTTTGATAACGGTGTATGTTGTGACATTATTACCGTCCTTTTTATTTTTAAAATATCCAATCAGAATAAGAACACATAAAACTTTGCATATTATAGCACACCCTTCAAATTGTATGTACTATAATATCTTTTCCTGTATTGAATATAAATTGTGTACAAAAAAAAAAAAACAATAATTAGCAATATTTTAAAGCTTCATTAGGAATACGGGTAAAATTATAAGTGTATGCACAATAAAATCGATTTATTTACTATTTCACATAGTTTTATTTCATAAATATAACAGCAAATAGAATATCCCCGCGTTGGGACGTTGTACTTTTATTTAAACATTTATTTTGTGATTAAACTGAGGTTTATGGACTAAAAATAATTTAAAAAGTAAAAAAAAGAAAATGATTGTTAGAATTTGTTCGATAAACATTTGTTAGGAAAATAGATATTTAGTTGGCTGCAGGTATCTTTAATAATTCTGTAATATTTGTACTATTTAGCGATAACTTCACGCATATCTTCTATTTCACTCTTACATGTGAAAATCATTGAGGTTATATCTGCCTCTTCTTGTTTTATTGATTTTTTTTTTTGTAGAAAAAACAATAAATTAGCGATTATTCAAATATGTTCCTTAAATAATTTAAAAAAAGAAGAATATTGTTAGTCCCATAAACTTCAATTCCCCCTGAATCCTTCAATATAACACCGAAAATTCACTTAACTTTTACGAACTGCGATTCAAACTCGTAAATACCACTGATTGCTTTGCTTGTCATCGTACTCGACCCACTCTTTCTCAGTAAGATTGACATCTTTGAAAACCGTTCCGGTCTTCTCGTATGTGACAATCCAACCTGGGCCGGGCATAAAATCGATAGGTTCTATGCCTCGGCAGTCGAAGGTGACAATACCCTTGAATTTCCCGACGTCATCGTTCGTGTACTTGCCTTAAAATACTACAATTAGAGCGACGGTACTCGCATTCCGTTTGTATACGGAAATACCGTTCGTGCCTGGCAAGATAATTTGACAGCTTGTTAGATTGAATAGATGTCGAGGTTTAATTGTTCTTGTATGTATATGTGATTGGTAGGTATTTACACTAATAAATCTGCTTGCACAAACAAGAATTAAATGAATTTTCACTATTATTACTTAATTAGTTCAGGTCTAGTATTTCTTTTACAATTTGACAGTTTGTTAAATAAATGTCAAAATTCAATTGTTTTCACATGTATCTGCGATTTGCTAGTATTATTGCCCCAAGGAATTTAAATAGTTTTCTGTTAGATGATTGTATATTTAATTGTTTTAGGTTTAATCAGGTTTTCTTCTTGCAATTTGGAAATTTGCAAATGTTAATCCTCTTCTGCTGGAGTGTTTACCAGTTGTTAATTTGTACTTTTTTTTTTATAATTATTGCAGGTCTAATCATATGTATCAGAGCAATATTGCAGTATTTGAGCATCAAACGAGGTTGGAGAATGTTAACTGCCAGTCACCAGGAAAGATTATTATTCTTTTATTAATAAAGCCGTTCTAACATATATTTATTCTGTGTAATAAAAAGAGAGTCACCCCCTATATTTTATTTGCTTTTAATAGTTGTTATTTTACGGTTACTATGTTGGTTATTCTTCGTTTCTTTATACATACATTTTTATATAATATATATATTTTTTTGTTACCTTGTACAAATTTAAACCACGATGATTATATTTCATATAATTTTTTTTAATTTACAACAGTAATTTTAGTATTATTAATTGAAGATTTTGTCTATAGATTTTTTTTTATTTCTACAGCGAGTTTTATAAGATTTTTTTTATTGATATTACAGTATTATGGTTGCCAATGTACAGGGTGAGCGAAATTTGATCTGCAAATTGTTGCTTATCTACTTGTCTCTTTCATATTCAAATAATATTAAAAATAAACGAAGAATCTTTTTTTTTTTTTGGAAACTCCGCAAAGTTTGTAATTTAATCTATAATAATCTATTTAAAAAAAATTACTTAAAACTTACGCCTTTTATAACTGGGTTTTGTGTAAATATTCCCTAATAGCCAAATTTAAATTTCCCTCCAAAAATTTTAGCGAATTCGACATAAAGGCATTAAAATAACTATTAATGTACTACGAAATAGTGGGTAATTTTATGTTTTAACGTTGAAGTTACTAAGAATAATTGCGGGAAATTTAAATTTCTAAACAAAAAAACTGTTACAAAAAGTTCTTAACTATTAAATTTTCAGTAATAAAAAAGCTTAATAGAAATTGAAAAAACATAAATTTAAAATTTGATTTCACCAATATTTTTTTGTACTGAAACATTTTTTTCCCATTATGTACATAGAATTTGGTCCACCCTGTTTACTCATCCTGTATATTATTTTTGTTTTAACTACATTCCTCTGTGTATATGTACATCGTAATAATTTATTTGTTAGTAATTTATTTATGTAGGAAAACAAACAAGGGTGTATCTGTAGAAATGTATTTTTTGCTTGATGAAAAAATCCTTCTACAGGATACCGAACAATTTTGTTTTTTTTTAATAATAGAACTAAACAAATCATGAGAACAATATTTTGATAACGGTGTATGTTGTGACATTATTACCGTCCTTTTTATTTTTAAAATATCCAATCAGAATAAGAACACATAAAACTTTGCATATTATAGCACACCCTTCAAATTGTATGTACTATAATATACTTTTCCTGTATTGTAATATAAATTGTGTACAAAAAAAAAAAAACAATAATTAGCAATATTTTAAAGCTTCATTAGGAATACGGTAAAATTATAAGTGTATGCACAATAAAAATCGATTTATTTACTATTTCACATAGTTTTATTTCATAAATATAACAGCAAATAGAATATCCCCGCGTTGGGACGTTGTACTTTTATTTAAACATTTATTTTGTTGATTAAACTGAGGTTTATGGGACTAAAAATAATTTTAAAAAGTAAAAAAAAAGAAAATGATTGTTAGAATTTGTTCGATAAACATTTGTTAGGAAAATAGATATTTAGGTTGGCTGCAGGTATCTTTAATAATTCTGTAATATTTGTACTATTTTAGCGATAACTTCACGCATATCTCTATTTCAACTCTTACATGTGAAAATCATTGAGGTTATATCTGCCTCTTCTTGTTTTATTGATTTTTTTTTGTTAGAAAAAACAATAAATTAGCGATTATTCAAATATGTTCCTTAAAAATTTAAAAAAAGAAGAATATTGTTAGTCCCATAAACTTCAATTCCCCCTGAATCCCTTCAATATAAACACCGAAAATTCACTTAACTTTTACGAACTGCGATTCAAACTCGTAAATACCCACTGATTGCTTTGCCTTGTCATCGTACTCGACCCACTCTTTCTCAGTAAGATTGACATCTTTGAAAACCGTTCCGGTCTTCTCGTATGTGACAATCCAACCTGGGCCGGGCATAAAATCGATAGGTTCTATGCCTCGGCAGTCGAAGGTGACAATACCCTTGAATTTCCCGACGTCATCGTTCGTGTACTTGCCTTAAAATACTACAATTAGAGCGACGGTACTCGCATTCCGTTTGTATACGGAAATACCGTTCGTGCCTGGCAAGATAATTTGACAGCTTGTTAGATTGAATAGATGTCGAGGTTTAATTGTTCTTGTATGTATATGTGATTGGTAGGTATTTACACTAATAAATCTGCTTGCACAAACAAGAATTAAATGATTTTCATATTATTACTTAATTAGTTCAGGTCTAGTATTTCTTTTACAATTTGACAGTTTGTTAAATAAATGTCAAAATTCAATTGTTTTCACATGTATCTGCGATTTGCTAGTATTATTGCCCCAAGGAATTTAAATAGTTTTCTGTTAGATGATTGTATATTTAATTGTTTTAGGTTTAATCAGGTTTTCTTCTTGCAATTTGGAAATTTGCAAATGTTAATCCTCTTCTGCTGGAGTGTTTACCAGTTGTTAATTTGTACTTTTTTTTTTATAATTATTGCAGGTCTAATCATATGTATCAGAGCAATATTGCAGTATTTGAGCATCAAACGAGGTTGGAGAATGTTAACTGCCAGTCACCAGGAAAGATTATTATTCTTTTATTAATAAAGCCGTTCTAACATATATTTATTCTGTGTAATAAAAAGAGAGTCACCCCCATATTTTTAATTTGCTTTTAATAGTTGTTATTTTACGCGTTACTATTTGGTTATTCTTCGTTTCTTTATACATACATTTTTATATAATATATATATTTTTTGTTACCTTGTACAAATTTAAACCACGATGATTATATTTCATATAATTTTTTTTAATTTACAACAGTAATTTTAGTATTATTAATTGAAGATTTTGTCTATAGATTTTTTTTTATTTCTACAGCGAGTTTTATAAGATTTTTTTTATTGATATTACAGTATTATGGTTGCCAATGTACAGGGTGAGCGAAATTTGATCTGCAAATTGTTGCTTATCTACTTGTCTCTTTCATATTCAAATAATATTAAAAATAAACGAAGAATCTTTTTTTTTTTGGAAACTCCGCAAAGTTTGTAATTTAATCTATAATAATCTATTTAAAAAAAATTACTTAAAACTTACGCCTTTTATAACTGGGTTTTGTGTAAATATTCCCTAATAGCCAAATTTAAATTTCCCTCCAAAAATTTTAGCGAATTCGACATAAGGCATTAAAATAACTATTAATGTACTAGAAATAGTGGGTAATTTTATGTTTTAACGTGAAGTTACTAGAATAATTGCGGGAAATTTAAATTTCTAAACAAAAAAATGTTACAAAAATTCTTAACTATTAAATTTTCAGTAATAAAAAAAGCTTAATAGAAATTGAAAAAACATAAATTTAAAATTTGATTTCACCAATAATTTTTTTTTGTACTGAAACATTTTTTTCCCCCATTATGTACATAGAATTTGGTCCACCCTGTTTACTCATCCTGTATATTATTTTTGTTTTAACTACATTCCTCTGTGTATATGTACATCGTAATAATTTATTTGTTAGTAATTTATTTATGTAGGAAAACAAACAAGGGTGTATCTGTAGAAATGTATTTTTTGCTTGATGAAAAAATCCTTCTACAGGATACCGAACAATTTGTTTTTTTTTAATAATAGAACTAAACAAATCATGAGAACAATATTTTGATAACGGTGTATGTTGTGACATTATTACCGTCCTTTTTATTTTTAAAATATCCAATCAGAATAAGAACACATAAAACTTTGCATATTATAGCACACCCTTCAAATTGTATGTACTATAATATACTTTTCCTGTATTGTAATATAAATTGTGTACAAAAAAAAAAAAAACAATAATTAGCAATATTTTAAAGCTTCATTAGGAATACGGTAAAATTATAAGTGTATGCACAATAAAAATCGATTTATTTACTATTTCACATAGTTTTATTTCATAAATATAACAGCAAATAGAATATCCCCGCGTTGGGACGTTGTACTTTTATTTAAACATTTATTTTGTTGATTAAACTGAGGTTTATGGGACTAAAAATAATTTTAAAAAGTAAAAAAAAAGAAAATGATTGTTAGAATTTGTTCGATAAACATTTGTTAGGAAAATAGATATTTAGGTTGGCTGCAGGTATCTTTAATAATTCTGTAATATTTGTACTATTTAGCGATAACTTCACGCATATCTTCTATTTCACTCTTACATGTGAAAATCATTGAGGTTATATCTGCCTCTTCTTGTTTTATTGATTTTTTTTTTTGTAGAAAAAACAATAAATTAGCGATTATTCAAATATGTTCCTTAAATAATTTAAAAAAAGAAGAATATTGTTAGTCCCATAAACTTCAATTCCCCCTGAATCCCTTCAATATAAACACCGAAAATTCACTTAACTTTTACGAACTGCGATTCAAACTCGTAAATACCCACTGATTGCTTTGCCTTGTCATCGTACTCGACCCACTCTTTCTCAGTAAGATTGACATCTTTGAAAACCGTTCCGGTCTTCTCGTATGTGACAATCCAACCTGGGCCGGGCATAAAATCGATAGGTTCTATGCCTCGGCAGTCGAAGGTGACAATACCCTTGAATTTCCCGACGTCATCGTTCGTGTACTTGCCTTAAAATACTACAATTAGAGCGACGGTACTCGCATTCCGTTTGTATACGGAAATACCGTTCGTGCCTGGCAAGATGTCTAAGTTGTTCTCGCGGCCGCACAATTTGCACTTGGCGAGGAAATGTGTCGGCGGTTTCCCTATCTTCGAATGGTCTCTGTGAGATTCCATCACGTCGTGCCATTTACCAGAGATTTCGCCGCAATTCAGGCATTTGAGTTTCAAGAGGAAATTGTAATCCGGATGATTCGTGCGGAGCTCTTCGATGTTCTCTAAAGTAGCTTTTATTTGCAAGCTTATTTTAACCATTTTGTTTTTTATTAATCAATCAATATTTATTAAAAGGAATGTTTATCGGACAGTGCAAACGTCAAAATTGTTAAATTTTACCCTTTGCCGTTGCCGTCACCAAACCAAATCAAAAGGACAGCCAATTTAGTTATTTGAATAAAAGAAAATAACTACATACATCTAATTAAATTATTCAATATATTATTTAATTACAGTAGATTAATTGTTATTACTGTTTACGATAGAATCACATAATTTTAATTTCCCATTAAATTTATCCGTTATTTCAATCAATTTTATTTCATCAGCTTTATTGCCTAGTTCCTTTTCGTTTTGAAACATTGGACATCATGATCTCCTAACCGTTTTAAGGTTTTTTTGACATTTGACATTTGTTGTTTTTAAACCGAAATGTATTATTTACTATTATTACGTTTATTAAAATAAATATAAATAGTTTTCAAGTTAATATTTAAGTACAATACCTTTATATCATTATGTCTATGGTAGGTTGTTTATTTTGCAAGAGGAAACTGCGTTTGTACAAGTTAAGCATGGCCTACAGTGAAACAAGCCATCCAGTTAAGCATTACATTATCGAGTTTCTGGGGCCGTGTGTGAGTAAATTACCGCGATAGAGTCGACTATTTAAAACCTGTTTCGTATTCCTTTATCGCAGGAAGAATTTTTAGACGACGATTATGGAGTTTGTGATGATTGTGTGTTGGTGGTTAACAAACTGGTGTATATCAAGAAATGTATGTATTGGATTCTGGTCGCAGCGAGACAGGGCGAGTATAATAACACACCCAACCTGAAATTTTCTCACGTTTATAAGCGTTTTTTGGAGAATCTGACGAAATTGAGTTACGGAAATGTCGGAACAGATGTTGAAATAGAAGAACACAGTACAGAGTTGGAAGCATCGATCGACACTAATTCCGAAAGGTCTGTTTTATGTTTTCATTTTACTACACACGTTTTAAGTTACAAATTATGGCTACAATTATGTAATGTGTTTGGGTAGTTGCTGTAAAAGAGGGTTCGTTTTGAGAAAATTAGTTAGTTGAAAGTCGATTTTGTGAAAGAGTTGGCTGATTTTTACATTTATTTCTATGTCACCAACTGTTTATTACTGAAGACATTGTTAGTCTAGAATATTTGTTCTTACCTCATACTCATATGTATTTTTTATCTTTGCAAGGTTATATTTTTATATTATTGTATTTTTTATTTTTCATTGAATGAGTTGTAAAAAGGATTATTTTCTAAAGTTCAACAAGTCGATTTAATTTTTGGCAAATCTACGTCCATAGAGGCAGAAACAGTTTAGTTACATTTTAAAATTTATAGAAAAATATACATACATATATAATTTTGATTGATATATAAATTTAACCGAAAAACAGTAGTATGCCCTTAAAGTATCCATATTTGAGATGAGTTCCAGACCACTTTGTATTTGATTCACAAAATATTGTTGCTATAAAACTAAATACCCATGTTTAGTGAAATCTTTAAAGCTCTAATACTTTAATAAATATTTGATTTTATTTGAAACACTGTAAACGTAAAAAAATTAACAAAATTGCAAATATTCAAAAACGTTGAGTTTAAGGATATGGAATTCTAATGCAAACTTACCAGAAATTTTGCGAGAAATTCACTGGATCAATCAAAAGTGTAACATTCCATTTGAAACAAGAAAGTTTCTTCAACACCCTGTATATAGAGACTGTTATAAAGTAAAAAACATTCTCTTTGAACACATTATAGTTGACCGTCGCTATTCTATAGGTTTGAAGTCTGATTCCTACTAGAAATTTGAGAAATTCTAATAAGCTAGTTTGGTGGGCTGTTCTATATATAAAAAAAAGTGAAATTACATATATTTTCTCTTATTCTATTACATATTTATGAATGGTGTCGTCCTGCTTTTAACCTGTTTTTTTTTAATTACGAGCTTCCAGCAATAAAAGCAGAAACTAGAAAATGCTAAATTTTTCTCTGATCCTTTTGAAATAAGTAAATTCTATAGACGGGGATATAATGGGAATATAGGTCATAAAAACTAAATTTATAAAGCCATTTGGTGCTTATTAATTTTTTTTTCCGGACATTGCTTTGTTTATTAACAACTTTTTCAAGCTCATTATAATATTATTAGATACATTCTTCGTTTATTTCGTTTGTAATTATTCATATATGTTGACATCCTATTTGGACGAAATGAGTTGCTATTTCACGTAAAGTCATTAAAGAATGTAATAATAGCTTTGTTCGGGGAGCAATCAGAACTTACGATTGAAGTAGCGGTTTTTTTTCAACCAAACAAATTACGTCTGACTGATTTGTAATTGCTCCATGAACAAAGCTATTATTATAAAAAAAAAAAAACTTATAAAAGCATCTGTCCAGTTTTTGTAGTGATGTCTATTTATGTTTTGCGCGCCAAATTCAATATTATTTTATCATAATTTCAGTGGCGCCTTCGTCATAATTGGGGTGGGGAAACTCTTAGTTTTTAACGAGTTACTGCTGTGGCAGTTAATACCTATGACCGTGTACTTGCATCCACATCAGTAGAATTGCTTTATGTCTAATAGCCTATGAATTATTTAATTTTATTGGTGTTAGTAATATACCTAAGAGTTGGCAGCACTGTAAAAATGTAAGTTGGCGTAAGTGGCGTACCCCGTAGAGTGTAAGAAGAAGCCGAATTAGTTTTTTGTAACATTTCAATGTATTATTATTTGTCAATAACTGAATAAAAGACAAACATTAAGAAACAACACTGATTTAATCGTCCGGTTCATGGTGCAATATATATTTACCTACACATTTTGTATCTAAAAATTGGAAACGTCAAAATTTTAACAAAATTACAAATATCTCAAAAACGATTAGCTTTAGGATTAGGAAACATTAATACAAACTTACCAAAAATGATGGGAGCAATACATTGGTCCCATAAAAATCGCACCATTCCATTTAAAATAAGAAATTTGATATCGACACCCTGTATACTAAAAGTGCTATAAGGCTGAAAATATTTTCTTTAAATAAGTCAGAGTCGGCCATGACTACTCTGCAAGTTTTAAAATCAAACCCCGATACTACCCTAATAGCCAAATTTAAATTTCCCGCCATTATTTTTAGTAAATTCAACATAAAAGCATTAAAATAACTGTTGATGTAGTACAAAATAGTGGGTAGTTTTATATTTCAACGTTGAAGTTGCTAAGAATAATTGCGGGAAATTTAAAATTTGGCTATTAGGGTAGAGGTTGGAAAAAATTTAATGACCCAGTTCGCTGGGACACCTGTATATATACAGAGTTTTTCACTATTCGTTAGAAGTTTCCGTGGTCAGAAAAAACTTAGGATTCTGAATTTTTGGGCTCTAGGGTTACAGTCTAGTTAAAGTTTTAAAAGAAGTATTATTCTTATGAACTATATGCATCCTTTTTCATTTTATACCTATCCATATGGGTCTATCTCTTTCTATCACGGGGATTGTTGCCAGATTTATTTGATGGCTGTCGGTAATAATAATATCTGCATTATTCGCTGTTTCCTGTTCCTGTCATTTCTCGATTTCGAATATCTTTTTGTGTCACTTACATTTATTCCATTTTTTCCCCTAACATTACCTGTTAATTTTAAACTAGTCTGGGTTTATAAAAACTACTGTAACCGTCAACAGAAGTTATAATTACATATAACAAAAAGATTCATGAAATCTTACAAGCGAATGCGAAAGGATTTAAAGGCATTAATTCTCGTTTGCAAGTGTATGATGAACACATCCAAGCACTTGTTAGAGTGTAAAATTCACAGCTTTATTCTAAGAAATATTGCATCCGCGATGCGTATCATATTAGCTGCAGAAAACACCGAAGATTTACCTAATTTTTCGACAAGTACGTTCTACAGTTTCTTAATAGACATTGGTTTTATATTTGAGATTTATTTGAAAGAGATGTTGATGGACCCTGATGGTATTATAAGATAGCATAGGATTATTAACGTACTATTAGAAGATATCACAGCGAAGGGAGAAACATTATTTTCACCGATAAATTGTACAGCTAATACATCTAGACGAGCATTTTTGCAAGATCTAAGAGCATCAATAGGTAATGGGCCAACATTATGCATTAGTTGATAGTGACAACAAAAATGGCTTCGTTCTGAGTGCTAAGACATGCCTCTGCTTATCCAGCGAAGATATGACACTGTTTCTATCGATAATTGGAAAAACTTCTTTAAACATGTTATCAAAGGTATAATAATTATATAATATCTAGCACGGTGTGGTTTTAAGTTTAGCCATTTTAGTTTAAGAAGTCATGTGGAAATTCAACGATGAACCCAAAGAGTTTATTACTAATTTAACATCTATCTCATCATCTTCATATTGGTTATCTGATATAAGTTAATCATACACAATTTGTTATAAGCATGCCTCTGTAAATATTTGTAAATTTATTATAACATATACATCTATGTATGTTTTCCTGAAAGTAAAGACAGGAACAGGAAACAGAACACCTTATTTGTATGTGTATTTTGATGTGGAATAAATAATAATCCAATCAATATTATTCTATCGATTTTCATACTAATGGAACACAGTGGAATATAACCAATAAATACAAACAAAATTTACAAATTGACATTTATTAAGCGCCAACATGAAATTCGTGAAGTTGTTCAGCGCGACAACATACGAAAAATTAGATATTTAAGTAGATTTGGCATCGTTGGGTACCATCTCCATAAGAGTAATACTTCCTTCTCAACGTGAACCAGACTATAGTCAGGATTCTCTTTCATTTAAAAATATTTTCAAGGTCGCACCACTTCCGGACTGTAAATAGATGCCTCACGAATTTGTGGGCTTAAGCTGCTTTGATATAAAACCAACAACATTGTTGCTGTCAAAATCAATGCTTAGTAGATAGAACTTTTGAAGTTTCATTGGCTTTTTATAGAAAATATGGAATAACAAGAAGACCGTTGGAAATAGGTATAGGGAAAGACATTGCGAATCGGTGCAGAATTAAATTCTGCATCCGACTATGTAATAATATACAGGGTGTCACATTTGAAAAACCGAACTTTTTCAACTTTGGAAATGATGTAATTGGTTATCAAATTTTGAACACGCTGTATGCGAAAAATCAATTATCAATGGGGATTTCGTAAGTACCGTTTTTGTGCGTCCGTCTATCCCAGAAGCGCTTACCGCCAGTCGAAAATGGATAAAAGGCGCAGTATTGAAAATAAGGCTATATATTTCAAAATTTTCAAAATAATCAATATATCTAAAAAAACAAATGAGACCAGGTATAGGGAAACTAGATGCAACACACCATGAAATTTTCTCATGAATCCAAAAATGAGATAATATACTGGGTGTTAAGTTAATGGTGATTTCCGCTATAACCGGATGTGGTATTGAAAATATTTTAAAATGAAAGAGAATTCTGACTAACCCTAGAGCCCAAAAATTCAGAAAAAAATTCTAATTTCTCCATGTCATTGCTATATCCCATGAACCATACAGCACGAGCCGCCACTGCATAATTTCTTTCGACCTTCCAATACCTCGCACAGAATTATTTATTGTAGTACATTATTAGCTCAGGTGGCGTTGGCGGAGGTGACGGTGAAGAGATGAACGACCAGGAAGTGGCACAGAGTTTAGACAACCGGCCGGTATCGTGCAAAACGGCGACTTACAGTGGAACAGGATGCAGTGGAATTTGATGCCGTCCAGTCACAAATGTACGGACTGTTCGATGGAATACGATACTCTCAAAGAGTTGACGAAACACAAAGCCGATTACCACGAAATGCCACTTCTTTACGTTTGCCCCGATTGTACCGATGAAAAATTCGTATCCGAGTGAGTTTAATTAATAGCCATAGACGATGTTCCTTTCCGTAAACATAACGTAAATATTTCCCAGGGAAGATTTACAACTGCACAGACACGAAGTGCACGGACCGCAGACTTTGCAGTGTTTCCTATGTTCCGTCAGGCTGAGATCGATGGAAGAGCTCCAGAGACATATCAGGGAACATACATGCCATTCCTATCCTTGTAGTTACTGTGATTCGTTATTTCCTGATGCTCAAACTTGCCGGACTCACATGCTACAGAACCATAGAGGTAAATATTGGTAGTAATCCTGTCTTTAGATTTTTCTGGAAGGTGTCGTTTAACTGTGTTTTGTTTCATCTTCGTTGTGTGTTTAAGAATTTTTGTTGTAGAGAATCACCAAGGAACAGCTAGAGAGGAAGTGGAGGAGGCTGATACGGATCAAAGTAATAGTAATTTGTTGCGAGAACTCGGTAGTAGCCCGTATGACGAAAGGAGGGAATCGCAATATGGTAGGAAGTCAAATATTCACCTATGTGAAGTTAGCCCCACATTTATGAAATGTAGATAAACTAATTAGAGTTCCAGTTGCGCCCCGAAGAGTTCTAGAGTTCTCAATCGATTATAAGAATAGTTCTGCCATTTTAAGTAGTCAAAACGATATTTAAAAAAATAGGGGACCAACTTCACACCACCTGTAACTTTCATGAGCTAGAACTCTGCAATTTCCACTCGAATTGCTTCGAGTCTTAAGGATAATTTATGGAATTCTTTGGGGGGCTATCAGAACTCAGGAAAAATTCAGGAATTTTTTGCGCCAATGAAAATAGAACGAGCCAGAACTCTGTTATTTCCACCCGAATCTCTTCGAGTCGTAAGGATAATGTATAGAACTCTTTGGGGGTTACAGGAACTTTAAAAAAAACTCAGCGATTTTTAAAAAATACTCGGCAAACTATGCAACTTAAAATACACTCTGTGAAATGGGTTGTCTAACCACAGCAGTACGTTTGGGTTTCGCTCTGTAAATGATGCAAAAATTGACAAAATTGTTTGAGTATCAATCAGATTTAGAAATATTACTGCTGTTGAGCTGCTAAAAACGAAAAAAAAATGGGAAATATGTAATTCAATATATTAAATAATATTTGGAAAAATTGTGATTTTAATTTTTTTTTAAATATCTTCACCAAAATTTGCATATACCATGAGAATTGAATTCTAAGCAACTTTTTCAAATAACTTGTTTGTATATCACTTCATCTAACCTCACTTTTTGGAAATTGATGGCATATTTTTTTAAATTTACCGCTAAATTAGTGGTTACGTGACGTGTGTCAAAACAATTTTGGGGTTCCTAGACATGCACAACCTGTCCTCAAAAAAAAAAAAAAATTGGAATGTTTTAAGAATAAAAAAAATTTCCCATATGTTGCAATATTTATGCCGGTCACTGTATTTACAAGGTAATTCTCAATATACGCGACAAACTTGATTGCTGAGGTTATTTTGATCATAAAAGTTCATAAGAACATATGTCCAAAATCACTTAGTTCTAAAGTTGTACAATGTTTAATAGTAGCCCCCCAAAGAGTTCCATAAATTATCCTTATGACTCGAAGCGATTCGAGTGGAAATTGCAGAGTTCTAGCTCATGAAAGTTACAGGTGGTGTGAAGTTGGCCCCCATTTTTTTTAAATATCGTTTTGACTACTTAAAATGCCAGAACTATTTTTATAATCGATTGAGAACTCTAGAACTCTTCGGGGGGCAACTGGAACTGTAATTAGTTTATCTACATTTTATAAATGTGGGGCTAACTTCACACAGGTCAAATATTCTTCTCAATTCTACTATCTTAAAATAAAATGTTTCTTTTTCAATATTTATATTTCCATTAACGTATTGTTACGTATCTGTTTGACAGACCATGAAAATGGTACGATATTGTAACGTTTTCGGGGTTCAAATAATCACACTGGCGATATTATTTAATAAAAAGTATTTATTTCAACACTTAACTCTATGAAAAATTAAATAACAGTACTAAAAATTCAAATTAATAAATAATTAAACACTACGTAAAACACTAATAAACTTATTTACATATTTAAAACACCGTGAGATCGAATAAGACTGTCCTGAATCTACTCCACTTTCCACGAAGATTATATCAATATTGACATCCACTGTTTCGAATGAAGTTAGTTAAATAAAACACAGTAACGTGCGGTCATTGTGCCATTTTTGTCTAATTGTGTGTATGCAACTTAATATACACTAATTTCAACGCGGACAACAAGTATAGTGCACCAAAATTGCATCTAAGGTATGAGTCATTCAACTAACTCCCACGCAAAAATAACGTAATAAACATTTTTCAAAACAGTATATTTCTGATAACAAAGACAACCAGGTTTAATTAAAGGTATAAACAATATATATTGCAAAAATACACATTTATCTTAATGACTCACAATCGGCTGCAAAGGCCTACTAGGTTTTAAACAATTGAAACCAAACAATAAATAAGTTTCGGACCAATTCATTTTTTTGTCTACTCCATGCGTGAACATCCTGTATGTCGTCGCTGGAGTTTGTTTCCGATTTAACTTTAACATAGTTACGAAGATGTTCATTCTGCTTATTATAGCACACCGATATGGAACACCGGTTACCAACAGGGAAGTGCAGAGGCTCCTCAACAGGAAGAGGCGGAAAAAGCGCGGCCACAATTGGACTAGGCGGAAAGGTTGGCGCTCGAAGTCGAGAATCAGCATGTACAGTGAACCAATAATGAGAGCTGGTAGTCGATACTCTACTGGAACGGGTTTTCAGATTATTACAACTCTGAAAGGTATGTGAATGACTGTTAACTATTTTTTTTTTTTCTTTTTAATTTTTAACCTTGTTACCTTTAGAGGTTACAGCGATAACGAAGATGACCAGGAGGTGGCGCGCAACATGCGCTACGCGGGAGTTCCGCGCAACGGTATACTGCGATCCAATCGTGCTTATTCGTGCTGGACAGAGCCAACCGCCGACACCAACTATGACGACGTCGCTCCCGTCTACGAATGCGGATTGTGCGATACGGAATTCGACACTCTGAAAGAGATGACGGAGCACAAGGTCTTGGAACACTGTATGCTGGCGAATTACGTTTGTTATGAGTGTTACGACGCAAAATTTGTCTCCCCGTAAGTATAATTTACAAATTTACACGTCTTAAATTGTATTTATAGTTCATTTATTATAACAGACGAGGTACTACGTGAGTCAGTTTGCTATGACGTCACGACCGTGTTGCAAATTTTCTGTTCGTCAAAACGTAAACAAACCGTTAAATTTTTATTTAATTGTCAAACACTTTTGAAAGGTGAATAAACAAACTCTTAAAAATAACATTTACCGTTAATATTAGTGATGATTCTTTTTGAAAATCAGGATTTAAAGTATGTTAATCATGATGGCAGTGGAAAAAAATAACAAAAAGCACAAATGAGTACAATAAATTTAATCGGGGCCATTATCGCTTAAAGTATTCACAGTAACGATTATAGTATGCAAGTTTCTTCTCTATCCAAACCAGTCTCTCTGATTTACTACTTCTGAATTTCGTTTCCAATATGTTGTACACCAAGTACGTCAAATTTCCAGACTAATTTAATTCAATCCGCTTTATACAATTGTATGCATCCTCCGATCTGCCATATTTCATCCATCGCTTCGTAACAAACTTCCTTTTCTTTGAGAACAAATAATATCTACCACAACAATGTGTTTGAACCATAGAAATGTATTTTTCTTTAAGAGCACTGTTCAAAATGTTTAATGCATTATGTTAGTCTGAAAAATGTATGTGAAAGAATCACTTCTGTAATATTTGTATATACTCACTGTTTTCGTAGATGTCATAAATTGTGTTTGCAATAGCACATTGACGATGAGTAGGATTATCAATTTTCACAACATTTATTTCGTATGCATTTTCGTTTTGCGTCAGTGGATGTAATTCCTTGTTTACTCGTGGATGAAATTTTGCTTATGTTTGCAACATGAATGTTTAGAACACTCGTTATTTCTCTAAAAACGAAATACTGTAAAAAATATGACATTCAAAATATATGGATTTTATACTCCTCGCACGAAAGTTAACGGGAATGGCCCGTTGTTCTCGCGTTCTGCGTCGAAATACACGATTAACGAAACTATTAACTCCTTCGATTGTTTACATATTGGTTTCGATATGGTTTACTTGTAATAACTGCTTATTTTAAACAAATATATACCAAGTATAAACGCAAATTCTCACACTTTACTACAAATGCAGAATATAACCCTTTGACAGTTGACAGCTATAACTAAATTGGTGGAAATACATTGGGAAGACCTGACAAGCATGCAATTTAAAAAGCAGTAGGCACCAACATAGTATCTTTAATTGAACATGAATAAGTTATATGTTAGTTGGTTATTTTAATAATATGGTATTGCATGGCCCGAATTTGCAAGTAATGACGTACCTCGTCTGTTATGGTAAATGAAATATAGTAAAGCTTGAAGTTACTTCTCATATCCTGCACTTTCTAAAAGACCAGCTGTAAAACAGCAAAAACACACGATAGTTCCTTTAGGTGGCATTGTACTATCACCCTTTATACCTACATATTTCTCGACAATCCAAAATACGCCTATCCACTGATGACGAAAATCCCCCACCCTGAAAACTCACTCCTGACTCAACTAGATGTTTGCTTTCGAAGTCTATTCCGTCCAAAGTTTTACCACACCCACGAATTTTTCGAACGCGAGACTGTGCTTTAAAACTTTGGTGTCTGCAACGCAGACATATAACATTACAACGACAATATTAAATAGAATACGCATTAAATCAGCACAAGCGAACAATAGACAATTTAACGACTGGAATAATTAAAAAAAAAAACTTAACATTACAAAATTAAATCATACAATAAATTCTTATACAAAACAAAACAAAATTGTGAAAATTCTCGGTAAATTGAAAATCAGCTGTTTAAACAAACAACAAATCATAATATGCAACTTAAAATACACACAGCGATAAATGGGTTGTCCAAACCACAGCAGCAGTTTAATTACTTTGGACGATCCAAAATATGCCTATTTACTTTATTTATGAAAACTAAATTATTACAAATCATCCTAACCCCGTGCTCCACCTGAAAAGGTACTACACGAGGCTACCTATTCAAAGTACTATATGGGTTCCATAACAATTGAAATGATCCTACTCTAACTAAATAACTTCCCTATGATTTTTAATAACAAAAATATAATACAGTAGCCTCGCGACCATATGAATACTACTTTTGAGAAATGATAAAATATGTGAAATGTGATTAGTTCAGATAATCGCGAGTCTACTGTAAATCAGTCAGCTATCAGTTATTATTAAATGCGCCCATGGAACGACTTTCGTTATCTCCCAGCATTCGCCAAGGACACTAATTATATATAATATACTTATATAAAATCAATGGCCACGGAGTAAGGGGAAACCATGGCAAAAACCTTACTCTGGGAGGATCTGGGAAGAAGTCCTAGACCTTATTACTGATAGCCGCAAATTATTATTATCCTTCTGAGTGCCGAAGAAGCAGCCTCCACGTCTCCTCAAATTCCGACAGCCTTGCCGTTCTCGCGTAGCTGCTCTCTTTTTCACACATTCAGAAGTTGAACAGGAAGGATGATGACCTAAAAAACAAACAAACAACAGCAGTACCTATTCTAATACTTAATAATAACTTAATCCTAATTATTCTAACCAAGAGTAATTAAATAAAGATTTATATTTTAAATATTTATAGTTTAACACCAATTCCAACCACTAAAGAGCATAAAATTTTCATTTATAAGCGTGCTACCCTACTAACTATGTAAATATCATGCCGTAGCCTATCTAGTTCTTTAGCAACATTACTAAAAAATTCCCACCATTCGATCGACTCATTATCTCTAATATCTGTTTCGCGTCGGGGCCAATTTAACCCCCTAGCTAATGCCTTAACCTCCGTACGCGACCGCCACTCATCAGTGAGTGGACATTCAAATAAGACATGCCCCGCTGTATCTACCCCACCACACTCACAAAGCGAATCATTAACCCTCCCAATTCTACATAAAAATGATTTAAAATTACCGTGACCTGTTATTAATTCTATCGCCTGATACGATAAATTAACCCTCATTTCCCTAAAACGTGTAACGCTACCTATAAATTTCCTAGTCCACCTCCCATTTAAGGTATTATTCCACCTACTCTGCCAATCATTACCAAGTTCCCCCCTAAACGCTTTTTTAACTACACTAGCCGAAATTAGCCCAAAATGTAATAATCAAGCTATCTCCCCTAGATACCGCTTCTTTCGCTAATTGATCCGCCCTCTCATTACCGATTGTACCTATATGAGCCCTAGTCTAAAAAAGTTTTATATCCCCCTCGCGCAATATATCCCAAGTATCTAACAACAAATCGGTCGGATTTTTTAAATTCCCTAACGCCTTCAATACAGATAAGCTATCTGTTATGCCTATTCACCTGACGACCTAGGTCATCACTCCGAAAATATATTCCCGACTCGAACGCACACTTGCTTTTGGAGCCTATTCCGTGCAAAGTTTCGCCACACCCACGACCTTTTCGAACGCGAGACTGTGCTTTAAAACTTTGGTGTCAGTAAAATGTATTTTGATTATTTTGGATAATCCAAAATATGCCTATTCCCTGGCGACGTCGCTTGCTTTTGGAGCTTATTTTTTCCAACCTTTTCGACCACGATATTGTGTCTTAAATATTATTAAGTAAAGCAAAACTTATATAATTTGATTTCAGGGAAGATTTAAAGTTACACAACGACCAAATGCACCGTACACTCATATCCCACTGTTTCCTCTGTTCCCTCGAGTTGAGAACAGTAGAAGATTTACAGCGACATC
Source organism: Protaetia brevitarsis (assembly GCA_004143645.1). Classification (NCBI taxonomy): domain Eukaryota; kingdom Metazoa; phylum Arthropoda; class Insecta; order Coleoptera; family Scarabaeidae; genus Protaetia; species Protaetia brevitarsis. The sequence goes on from RXPK01000103.1 coordinate 2,904,396, forward strand.
TAAGAGAACATAATAATGTGCGGCACCGCTCCTATCGGTGTAATTACTGTGATCTGTCCTTCTTAAATCGCCGAATGTACAGGGCTCACAGACGGGACGCCCATAAGGGGCAGCGAGGGAGGTTCCGGCAGTTAAAGAAGTGCACGATCCTCGATCGCATCTACAGGTCGAGGAGTCGTAGCCCGATACAGACACCGGCGATAGACGATACTTACAACAATCAAGTGATCTGGCGCCTGCAGAGACGTCCGAGCGTTCCAAGTCTTTCCTCGCTGTGTATCGACGTCATCAGGCGATTCTATTCCGGAGATGTAGATATAGAGGACTTTATTAACGGAATATACAACGCGGACAGTGCGGAAAAGAGACAAGATAACCGAGAAGAAGAATTGTCGGATTGTGTTAGCGAGGAGAGATTAGAAGTACAAAGCGAAATGACCATCGCCTGTAACGGAAGTAGCGATATTGAAAATTCGCCGGGGGGAAATGACGAATCCGAACTGATCGAGATAGATAATGTGGCAGAAGTGGACGTTTACACTTTCGTGGGATCTGACGAAGAATCTAGGAGCGAGACGGAGTGCCTGCTGATCAGCAACGATAGGTTCGAAACGTTCGCCAGCGATAATAAGGTGGAGGAGAACGCGTTGAATGATTCCGGATCGACAGATGCCGGCGGTGGACTGAGTAGTTTGCTAGTTAATTGCCGAGATGATGTTAAAAGTTCAAATCGCCCCAAGCGAGATAATTCATAGCGAAAGCCGAAGACTTAAAGTTCTTGATAATACAATTTTTTTTCACGTGTATATACATAAAAAATAATGTACATTTTCTTATTCATTGTAAAAAAAAATATATATATCACTATGTGAAATAAGACGAAGAAACGATTTTTTCAGATTTTTGTGTACAAAAAAAAATAATAATAAAGTTGATACAATAAAACCAAAAATAAGCAAATAGAAAATAGTTTTAATAATTCCAATATTCCTAACTAGATTTTCGCTTAGAATTTTATTTTCCATTTCAAATTTGCTATAAATATTTTAAAGCACAAATTAAACGTCTAAATCTCCGCAAAAGTAAGTCCATACAACACCTATGTTGTTTCGAATAAAACACTTTTATATATATTGTGTAAGAATTCGAAATTCCATCCTGTATAATGCGAGAATTTAAATTCATTTTATTAATACGTAGTTGATAGGTACCGTGGCATTTGCTGATTACAATTAATTAGTCCGCGGTTCTTCAATTTAGCTTCAGGAATAAGCTCGCGTTCCCTTCGTCGGGCGTTTCTGAAACTTAAAATTTAAAACTTCCCTTTTTAGAATTTGTAGTCAAAATACGCTTAAAAACATTCGAGAACAGGAAGCAAAAGCTTTCCTCGAGAGGTGATTAGTGATTTTGCGCTAAATCCGTTTAAATTCCCCTCTTTGCTTTGCTTAAATTTTTGTGGGTGTTGTGCAAAGCTTTGTGCCTTAAAATTTGGATTACGAGAACAATTATTTTTCCCACATCGGCTGGTAAGATGTTCAAAATTTCTGCTTGAAACTAACCAATGCAATTACGTGAAAACCGTAACTCGTTCGCTCTCTCTCTCTCTCTCCCTTAATGAAAATTTGTAAGGAAAATTTACCTGAGCTTATGTTAATCAACAGTATAAAATTTTAAAATATTCAACAATACAAAATTTGTGTTTTGTTTCCTTTTGTTCACTTGTTATTTTATTTAATTGTGTAGTTTGTTAGTTTTTTTTTTTCAATGTCTTAAAATATTCAATATATAATTGTAAAAATATAAGTCGTTCTATTATTTCGCCATTTAAAAGAAGTTCAGTTTGAACCCTTAGAAAGGGGTTGGAGAGGAAGTTATCATCGGTAAGAGAAAGCCGACGAGAAGGGTAAGTCGACAATCATTAGGCTAACTAACGGCCCTGCTTCGACTGACGGTGGAAAACACAGTTGGGAAACATCTTTGGCTAAATTACTAAAACCATTCGCTACCGAACAAAATTTTGTTTCCCAGCAGTGGCTCGCCGGTCAAAAGAGCAGGAGGGGTTGTCTGCGAGACGGAATTTGGCTTGTCTCATTTGAATTTGGGCTAGCCATCCCCAAAAGTTTCCAGACAAGAAAACCCGTTCCGTTACAATTGCTCTGTTTTTCAGAACACAATGCCCGGGATTTCAAAATTTAATTTTTTTTAAAGTTCAATACCAATTTATTATTATATTCAATTTATATTATTTTTATTTAGCTTGCCCTTTTGCGATTTATTTATTTTTTTTTTCAAATAAAATCAATTAAGTTAAAATAGTGGTTTCAATACACCCAGCGACCTCTCTAATAAGTGAAAGCAAACTGTGAAATGTGACTTCCTACCTGCTAGGTGGCACGGGACGCTTCAAAGGGGACCAGATCGTCTGTCAGAATCGTATTCCGGACGCTTATTAACGAATAGGCAGTTTTCTCACCTAACGGGCGCACCCTCAAAGCTCCTTCTCGGTTTATTAAATTTTGAAATAAGTAATTATCGAAAATCGATGTAAAACACTTACTGTACAAATAAAAGAAACGTTTCAAACCAAAACAAGCTAAAAATCTTCATTTATTTACCCAAATGCTATGTTTCATCATCAATTGAGACTCTATGATCACAAGGTACGTAAATTGGAATCAGTAAAATAGTATATATAAGACAATCTTTAATACAAAAACACGTCTTCGAACTTCCTGGCATTTTTAAAGACTAAATGAGGTTATGGAAATGTCATAAAATAAATTAAAATTAAATAAATAACGGCGCCATCTACCCGTAAACAGCAAATACTAAATTTTAAAGCAAACGATTATCTATGATTATCGATATTTGTTAAAGATAGCTATTTTATCACAGATCAAACTCAGTGATATTTATGTATAACCCTTGAATATTAAAATTCCTAAAATAACTAACTAAAAAGGGCGGCTATTATAAAACTAACCCCAAATTATCGTATAGTGAAAATAAATTACACAAAAATATAAGTTTCTGATTAATATTGAAAGGAAACCGAAATAATTCCTTTCTGTTTTAGGTGAGGTGATTCTATGGAATACTAACTTGGAAAGGACACGACGCTTGGCAAACTCTGGTGCTGGAATGGAGGTTCAGTTAGACGGGCCCCCGGTCTCGGTCAATGGCATGGAAAGGCAATCTGGTCGGGACTCTTCGTGGGAAATTTTTAATAGGATATTTTCTTGGCAAAATGCAGGTATTTCGATAAGGATTACATAAACAGGAGTTGTATCGATACTTTTTTTTAGGTAATACTTCTTGGAACTTTTTAAAATTGTGGCATAAAAATCGTTATAGGAAGATTAAGACAACCGTCGTGTCTGGTAGCCACCAACAGAATGAGGATTCAAACCAAATATTTCAGTTAACAGCCTTCAATTGTTATCGCTGCAGGTCGGCCACCCTGAATTTTGAAAGATATCGCTAACCGACATTAAAATACCGTTATTTTCTCTAGTTTGAGGGAATACGCCAAACGTTAAAAACAAAACATCCCGAGGAAAGAAAAATCTCTCCGAACAAAATAAACACAAACATAAAAAAGATACCAGGTCAGTTTGAATTAACATAAAATACAGTTTACATTACATAAAGGCAATATTTAGCATCTAATGCTAATGTTGTTCATTTTAAATAACTATCTTTAACAAATTCATAATTCGCCTGTAAAGTAGGCAACTGAGTACACGCCTCACTTTTGAATTACTAGATCATTGAGTTTAAAATCCTGTTCTAAATGACTTTCAAATAGATTCCATATCTTAGATATCATTGCAATATATATAATTCCAGTTTTTATTTCTACGTTGAAAAATAACATGTTCTAGTGTCTCTACACATTTTCTATTATATTCCATACTTAATATCAATTTTTCGTTGCCCCACATTGGGCGCCGCAATATGTAGCAAACTGATTCATGAAATATTATGTATGCTATTCCGTTTTCTAGATGTTAAACAATAACACGACTTTAATATGCATTTCTATATTCTATATCGATCTAAATTAAAAAGGAAAATTTTTGACAGTTCAGACATTTTAGTTTAGCAATAAGGAGATCAGTGGTGCATGTATGGGGTTAAAACAAGAACAAATTTTAATCCTGAAAAAAGGGATCAAACAAGCTCTAGATCCTTACAAACTTCTTTTATATCAAACGACCGGTTTCGCTCTATCCGAGCATCCTCAGGCCAGCTGATTTTTTTTAGGATTTTACATAATAATAATAACTCAGCACTACAGGCCTTGAAGGCCCTTGGCTAGAGTGCCGGAAACACACCGAGACACTGAGAAGTGTTGTCCGAATGGTGACCCAACCAACAACCGGTACCGCCTATTGCTGCTTGACTTTCAAGATTGGCAATGATGCACCCTTCCTTCTCAGCCGTACTGCCGGCAGAATTTTACATAACTACTCTAAAAAATCTAACAAGGCATGAACTAAAACTGTGCCTCATATCTCTAATAACCCCTTTTGTTTCCTATGTAAACGCACAAGTCCTTTATTTCATAATGATAATCACTTATGAAGTATCTTAGATACACAAAGTATCTTTACATATGCAAAAATTTGCTTCTTACAGTATAAAATCAGATCAGTTGGAGGTAGCTCGGTCTTTGTCTCTGAGACGCTGTATTCGGCTCTCTAGGTACGTGGAATTCTCAACATACGTCAGCACAACGATTCAACGTATTTGCTGATATTACGTAATTTTTCACAATTGCGAAACTCTTCACTTAGGAGGTTATTCGACACTGACTAAAATGTGGTCAAGGCACTGGGCAATAGGGAAAACGTGTTAACCCATTATGCGATTCACTTTTACGAATGTATAACTATTTATTGTATTTGGTGCTTAATGGCGGCTCCTTGTGCTACCGTACTGTAACCGACTCTCTCCTCCCTTAGTACGCGCATTCTCCCACAATTCTACATATTTTATATGTTTATATAAACGAAATGAAATCAATTTTCTTTTATTCACGAAATAAATGATAAATAAAATGTATACCAGGCGTACCATTACATTGTTCGATGCAGCAACAATTTTTCTTAACAAAAATTAATCAGCAAGTAATTCTTACGATAAGAAAAAAGTTTCTACGAACATTTGACGAAAGCAATTATTGTGCCTTTAATATTTCGGATTATGAAAAGATTAAACTTAAACACACTGGTTGGTAAGGCGAACCAAAATCCCTAATAGCCAAATTTAAATTTCCCGCAATTATTCTTAGTAACTTCAACGTTGAAACATAAAGTTACCTACCATTTTGTACTACATTAATAGTTATTTTTATGCGTTTAGGTTGAAGTCACTAAAAATAGTGGCGGGAAATTTAAATTTGGCTATTAGGGATCTCGCTTAAAGAAGTAATCACTGCTAAAGACCCAGATACCCTATCTCCCCCCCCCCCTCCCCCTGTTTTATAATTTTGTATCGTAAAATTTCACTGTGCTTATGTTCAACATTAAAAAAAATAACAATATTTTCTTTATAAAATTTATTTGGTTATATTTTAAATAATTATATTTACAATTAATAATTTATATTACTCAATTAACGTATAGAATATTATAAAGCTATAACAATATTTAAAACTTATAATTATTATTATTTCCTTTACAATATCAAAATCGGTATAAAATTATTGGCATAAAAATGATCACATTTCAACAATATATCGGCGCTTTTAAAAACAATATCTCTTTAAAAAAATCAGGCACTGGAAGCTCATCAATCGCTTTGTACGGTTTTACCGCGCAACTAAACATTATATTCCTCAGCTTATCTCTGGTAATCTCCTGCAAACTCGCTATGGAACGTTTGGATAAGGTTTCATCACATAACTTGTATAAAAGCTGCAATTTTCTCAACTTATCATCGCTTGTATTGGCTAAACACTGGAAGGTGTTATAAAAATGAGTACGGAATACGGTATTCGGTGTTAAGTACTTTAATACATGCAGAATCTCCTTTAAGTTGAACGGTAAACTCTCGATCTCATTAAAACATATAAAATCCAAGTAGGTAGAGGTTTTTATGATATTGAAATGATCTCTGGTCATTTCGTATTGTTTGAGTAACAAAATCAGTTCTTTATCGAAACCGAATTTTTGGTAGATATAAGAAATGTCGTTGTAATTCACTACTGGCAGTGAGGCGATAATTTCCCAACAATCTTGTTTGGTTAACTGATATTCTTCGGGACGATCGAAGAAGGTTTGTATAAAAGTAGGTCCGTGCTTAAGGGAGAAGCCGCATAATAGATCACGTCCCTGTTTGGTGGCTAGAATTAATTTTAGGCACTCGACAAGGTTTCGTCCTTTCATTCCGGGCCTTTCGTGGAAGTAATCTAGGATTTCTTTCCATCCTCTACTTTCCAGGAGATTCTGATCGAATTTCGGCCAAATTAGATCGAATAAGTGCTTATCACCTTGTACGATGGCTTCAGACAAACAGTTGTGGCCCGTAATGGAGTTGATGGAATTCACATTGGCTCCTTTCGCGATTAGCCTTTCCACTGAGGGGTGACGACATTTTATAGCACAAAGCAACGCACTTCCTAATGGCGTTTCTTTTTGTATATCAAATTGTAACAGTAATTCCCATATCCTAGGATCGATACCGTGGTAGGAGACTGCAAACATCAAAGGGGTGAATGCCAAAGATGTTACGATATCCGGAACAGCTCCGTGCTCCAATAGTTTACAGAGAGCTTCGTAATTCGACGTGAGGATCGCTAGATGTAAGGGAACGAGACCTATATCAGTAGATGCATTTACGTCGGCACCTTTCTCGATCAGTTTAAGCATTATGTCGATTCTATTATCTACGGTTGCGATGTGTAACGGAGTTATGTCCCTACCACAGTTTAATTTGCAGTCACAGCCGTTATCTATTAAAGCGTTTATGATTTCGTCGTCACTCTTTTCTTTTAGGGCTAGTAATAAGGGAGTCTCCCGGTTCCTGTTTTGTTTATTTATATCTGTATATGGATGTCGTAATAGGGCTTCAGTCATTTCTAAGCAAAGTATTTATTGCATTTGGTGCTTAACGGCGGCTCCTTGTGGTACCGCACTGTAACCGACTCTCTCCTCGCACAGTACGCGCATTCTCCCACAATTCTACATATTTTATATGTTCATATAAACGAAATGAAATCAATTTTCTTTTATTCACGAATTAAATGATAAATAAAACTTAAAAGAAAATGTATACCAGGCGTACCATTACACTGGTCGATGTAGCAATAATTTTTCTTAACAAAAATTAATCAGCAAGTAATTCTTACGATAAGAAAAAAGTTTCTACGAACATTTGACGAAAGCAATTATTGTGCCTTTAATATTTCAGATTATGAGAAGATTAAACTTACACACTGGTTGGTAAGACGAACCAAAACCTCGCTTAAAGAATTAAGTAACCATTGCGAAAGATTCAGATACCCTATCTGCTTCTCTCTCTCTCCCTTGTTTTATAATTTTGTATCGTAAAATTTCACTATGCTTATGTTCGACATTAAAAGAAAAATAACAATATTTTCTTTATAAAATTTATTTGTTTATATTTTAAATAATTATATTTACAATTAATAATTTATATTACTCAATTAATGTATAGAATATTATAAAGCTATAACAATATTTAAAACTTATAATTATTATTATTTCTTTTACAATATCAAAATCGGTATAAAATATTGACATAAAAATGATTCACATTTCAACAAATATATCGGCCTTTTAAAACAATATCTCTTAAAAAAATCAGCGCACTGGAAGCTCATTCAATCGCTTTGTACGGTTTTACCGCGCAACCAAACATTTATATCCTCAGCTTATCTCTGGAATCTCCTGCAAACTTGCTATGGAACGTTTAGATAAGGTTTCATCACATAACTTGTATAAAAGCTGCAATTTTCTCAACTTATCATCGCTTGTATTGGCTAAACACTGGAAGGTGTTATAAAAATGAGTACGAAATACGGATATCGGTGTAAGTTACTTTTAATACATGCAGAATCTCCTTTAAGTGAACGGTAAACTCTCGATCTCATTAAAACATATAAAATCCAAGTAGGTAGAGGTTTTTATGATATTGAAATGATCTCTGGTCATTTCGTATTGTTTAAGTAACAAAATCAGTTCTTTATCGAAACCGAATTTTTGGTAGATATAAGAAATGTCGTTGTAATTCACTACTGGTAACGAGGCGATAATTTCCCAACAATATTGTTTGGTTAACTGATATTCTTCGGGACGATCGAAGAAGGTTTGTATAAAAGTAGGTCCGTGCTTAAGGGAGAAGCCGCATAATAGTTCACGTCCCTCGTTTGGTGGCTAGAATTAATTTTTAGGCACTCGACAAGGTTTCGTCCTTTCATTCCGGGCCTTTCGTGAAAGTAATCTAGGATTTCCTTCCATCCTCTACTTTCCAGGAAGTTCTGATCGAATTTCGGCCAAATTAGATCGAATAAGTGCTTATCACCTTGCACGATGGCCTCAGACAAACAGTTATGGCCCGTAATGGAGTTGATGGAATTCACATTGGCTCCTTTCGCGATTAGCCTTTCCACTGATGGGTGACGACATTTTATAGCACAAAGCAACGCACTTCCTAATGGCGTTTCTTTTTGTATATCAAATTGTAACAGTAATTCCCATATCCTAGGATCGATACCGTGGTAGGAGACTGCAAACATCAAAGGGGTGAATGCCAAAGACGTTACGATATCCGGAACAGCTCCGTGCTCCAATAGTTTACAAACAGATTCGTAATTCGACGTGAGGATCGCCAGATGTAACGGAACGAGACCTATATCAGTAGATGCATTTACGTCGGCACCTTTTTAGATGAGTTTAAGCATTATGTCGATTCTATTATCTACGGTTGCGATGTGTAACGGTGTTATGTCCCTACCACAGTTTAATTTGCAGTCACAGCCGTTATCTATTAAAGCGTTTATGATTTCGTCGTTACTCTTTTCTTTTAGGGCTAGTAATAAGGGAGTCTCCCGGTTCCTGTTTTGTTTATTTATATCTGTATATGGATGTCGTAATAGGGCTTCAGTCATTTCTAAGCTAAGTATTTATTGCATTTGGTGCTTAACGGCGGCTCCTTGTGGTACCGCACTGTAACCGACACTCTCCTCGCTCAGCACGCGCATTCTTCCACAATTCTACATATTTTATATGTTCATATAAACGAAATGAAATCAATTTTCTTTTATTCACGAAATAAATTATAAATAAAACTTAAAATAAAATGTATATCAGGCGTACCATTACATTGTTCGATGTAGCAACAATTTTTCTCAACAAAAATTAATCAGCAAGTAATTCTTACGATAAGAAAAAAGTTTCTACGAACATTTGACGAAAGCAATTATTGTACCTTTAATATTTCGGATTATGAGAAGATTAAACTTACACACTGGTTGGTAAGACGAACCAAAACCTCGCTTAAAGAATTAAGTAACCATTGCGAAAGATTCAGATACCCTATCTGCTTCTTCTCTCTCTCTCCCTTGTTTTATAATTTTGTATCGTAAAATTTCACTGTGCTTATGTTTAACATTAAAAAAATAACAATATTTTCTTTATAAAATTTATTTGTTTATATTTTAAATAATTATATTTACAATTAATAATTTATATTACTCAATTAATGTATAGAATATTATAAAGCTATAACAATATTTAAAACTTATAATTATTATTATTTCTTTTACAATATCAAAATCGGTATAAAATTATTGGCATAAAAATGATCACATTTCAACAATATATCGGCGCTTTTAAAAACAATATCTCTTTAAAAAAATCAGGCACTGGAAGCTCATCAATCGCTTTGTACGGTTTTACCGCGGAACCAAACATTATATTCCTCAGCTTATCTCTGGTAATCTCCTGCAAACTCGCTATGGAACGTTTGGATAAGGTTTCATCACATAACTTGTATAAAAGCTGCAATTTTCTCAACTTATCATCGCTTGTATTGGCTAAACACTGGAAGGTGTTATAAAAATGTGTACGGAATACGGTATTCGGTGTTAAGTACTTTAATACATGCAGAATCTCCTTTAAGTTGAACGGTAAACTCTCGATCTCATTAAAACATATAAAATCCAAGTAGGTAGAGGTTTTTATGATATTGAAATGATCTCTGGTCATTTCGTATTGTTTAAGTAACAAAATCAGTTCTTTATCGAAACCGAATTTTTGGTAGATATAAGAAATGTCGTTGTAATTCACTACTGGCAATAGGCGATAATTTCCAACAATCTTGTTTGGTTAACTGATATCTTCGGGACGATCGAAGAAGGTTTGTATAAAAGTAGGTCCGTGCTTAAGGGAGAAGCCGCATAATAGATCACGTCCCTGTTTGGTGGCAAGAATTAATTTTAGGCACTCGACAAGGTTTCGTCCTTTCATTCCGGGCCTTTCGTGAAAGTAATCTAGGATCTCCTTCCATCCTCTACTTTCCAGGAGGTTCTGATCGAATTTCGGCCAAATTAGATCGAATAAGTGCATATCACCTTGCACGATGGCCTCAGACAAACAGTTATGGCCCGTAATGGAGTTGATGGAATTCACATTGGCTCCTTTCATGATTAGCCTTTCCACTGAGGGATGTCGACATTTTATAGCACAAAGCAACGCACTTCCTAATGGCGTTTCTTTTTGTATATCAAATTGTAACAGTAACTGCCATATCCTAGGATCGATACCGTGGTAGGAGACTGCAAACATCAAAGGGGTGAATGCCAAAGACGTCACGATATCCGGAACAGCTCCGTGCTCCAATAGTTTACAAACGGCTTCGTAATTCGACGTGAGGATAGCTAGATGTAACGGAACGAGACCTATATCAGTAGATGCATTTACGTCCGCACCTTTTTCGATGAGTTTAAGCATTATGTTGATTCTATTATCTACGGTTGCGATGTGTAACGGAGTTATGTCCCTACCGCAGTTTAATTTGCAGTCACAGCCGTTATCTATTAAAGCGTTTATGATTTCGTCGTCACTCTTTTCTTTTAGGGCTAGTAATAAGGGAGTCTCCCGGTTCCTGTTTTGTTTATTTATATCTGTATGTGGATGTCGTAATAGGGCTTCAGTCATTTCTAAGCTAGAATGTAAACAAAAAAATACATTGAAAGGTTGATGCAATTCGGAAAAAAAAGCAGACTATTTGCAAAGTGAAATAAAAATTTAACTTGAATAAAATAAATATATTTTCTACTTCTATAAGCCGTGATGTTAAATGATAAAAGTAAATGTATATCAGTAGAATACATATTTTGACTGGATGTACACTTCTCACAGGAAAATCGGGAAACCAACAATCCTAAATTTTAAAATTTCTTGGGTGTAAATGCAGCTTTCAGAGCACTTATCAAAGCCATAAATCACTTTTTTGTGTGTATTATTGCGATCAAAGGTAAAGACTAAAAATTTAAACGGAAATATAATGTATATAGAGAAAAAGGTTTAATAAACACATTGGAATTTCGGTGGTGGTGTTTCCTTAGAAATACCGAATAGGGAAATATTAATGCAAAAAAATACATATTGCTGTGAACTGATTGTCCAAGCATACAAGTTTAAAGAAATTAAAAATGACAAAATTAATTTAGCTAGCTCAGCAAAAATGAATTTAAAAGGGCACCAGAGATTCTTACAACTCAGAGTAACTATCTTAAAAAGTAATAGTGGGCGTTTGCAAAATTGACTTTCTTTAAAATCCCCAAAAATTGAAATGGCTGATTCAAAAATAAAAGAACTATTTAAGATGATATTTACAATCATTTAATTTATTTTTTAAAAAGAAAAAAGAAAAAAAACATTTGATACATATTACAGGAAAAATGAAAACCATGAATATAAGATTCTGGCAAAAAACAAACCTGCATAAGACTCTACAATTTAAAAAGGACAATGCAAATCCTTTAGCAAACAAAATGGTGAATTCGTTCTAGAAGGAATTTCATATACCACAAAAAATCCACGTGGTTTCAAAAACTCAAAGCAAACTACAAATTAATTCAAATAACGTAGAGAAACAACCAAAATCAAAAATGAAATTTAAAACAAGCTCACAGCTTCACTTCACCTACCCCGAGGTGATAAAATTAAATTTATTTGAAAACTACTAAAAAAACGGAAAATTTAAACTCTAAACGCGATTACTTCTAAAACGAATATTATTAAAAAGCCTTACATGTGTATTGTGCACAACTATCTAACACTATTTAACAAATGAATTACTAGATGGACGATTTTAAATTCAAAGCAACGAACTACATCTTAAACTTAAAACGAATTACCAGAAACGGTAACCAAGACAACTAAACAAGACTATACACGCGCTCGTCTATCTGGTAACTCCTGGGCCTCTAGGTAACATTCTCATATATATGAAATTTACATCTGTGAACAATGACGGCGCAACGCATCGCAAAGAAAAAACTAGCATACAAACTATATACAGGAGTACGCAAAATGTACAAATAAATGAAATTAATTCTACACAACTGAACAATAAAATGATACAAACAATTAAATCAAAATTCTTAGCAAAATCAACAACAATTAGAATTGTGGAAACTCTAACATTGTTTTGACAAGGCTGATTTGGAATAAATAAAAATACACATTTAAATTTCCGAAACCCAGGGTGCCAGACCATAGCAATATGAAATAAACATATATATATTTAACTTGTTTGATGTTATGTAGAGATAATTCTTTTTTTAAGAAAACATATGGCGATGGGAATTTAAAATTATATTACCTATTACTACGATATTAGTTACTTAGTTTGATTTATGCTCGCGAGTATTGCTTTAGCAATAGACAATATGTCAATCAGCCTCCTGAGTTTTTGAACAATGTGATTTTCACATTGATTAATTACACTATTATTGATGTATTCATTATTGTTGTTGTTTAGTATTCTTAAATATTGTATTACTACAAAATATTTTTCTGTTTTAAAAAATTACGATTATTTACAACATTTTTACAGCAATTAATCTCGCAAAGAAATTATTTATTTTATTAACCCTCCGTTTATTGTATTTTCAAGAAATATTCTATAACTATCGCCTGTGTAATCCAATGTCGTTCTACTTTATTGAAATATAGCTAACACTTTTGGTCTGCAACACAGCTTCTGGCAGTAGCAACGAAAAAGTATTAAATGTATCAAATTCAAAAATAAATATATATTTTAGCACTAACTGAGATTGACGAACAATATGCTTTCTTACAATGTTTGTTATGTATTATAAATCCAATAATATTTTAAATAATTGTTAATAAACCTGTGCTACATAAAGACAGTTTGTAAAGAGACCCATTATTGGTCATATCTCAAGAAAATAGATCAACGACGTCAGATTACACAGGCGATAGCTAAAATATATTTCCTGAAAATACAATAAACGGAGGGTTCATAAAATAAATAATTTCTTTGGGAACTTAATTGCTTTATTTAAGAATTTTATAAATAATCTTAAACCGGGTTTTGGTAATATTTTTATAAATAGAAGGAAACTTTATAGTAATACAATATTTAAAAATATTAAACAACAATAGTAATTAATACATCAATAATAGTATGAATGAATCTGTGAAAATCACATTATCCCAAAACTGAGGAGGCTGACTGACATATTGTCTATTGCTAAACTAATACTCGCGAGCATAAATCGAAGTATTTAACTAATATCAAAGCAGCACTAACAAGTAACATAACATTAAATAATAAAATCTCATCACCAAATGTTTTCTTAAAAAAGAATTATCTCTGCATAACATCAAATAAGTTAAATACATATATATTTCTAAATGAAGTCGCTATTCAAGAGTTCTTTTTGTTGTTATGTATTGTTTTTCATTGGTATTTCTAACGGAAATGCCGCCACCGAAACTCCGATTTGTTTATTCTATACATAAACCTTTTTCTTTCTATATATTTATTTTTCTGTTTAAATTTCTAGTCGTTACCTTTGATTGCAGTAATATACATAATTAAGTGATTTATGGCTATGATAAGTGAATACGTTCTCCGAAAGTTGCATTTAAAATCAAGACATTTTAAAATTCTGAGAAGTGTACTAAAAAACATTTATTATGCCATTGATGAAATTAGGGAAATTAAAAATTATAGCTGGATATATGGTTCTGCATAAAGTTATACGCAGAGAGAAAAGATTACTTAAAACAAGAAATATCTGCCGCTATTTAAAAGAATCATTTCTTTCATTCTATTCATTCTATTCTATATATTACAATGGCAAAAATATTCTTTTAAGGAAAGATATAATCAGTAAAATGATATTAAGGCGTCATTAATATCCCAGACAACATGTAAGGTTACGAAAAGCTTGTCACTTGCTTAACTTTCACTTGTCGGCCGCAAGCTTGACAGTAAAAGGTTATGACATCGTTGTAACAAGGCTATTATATCATTTACCGTGACTTCGTGTATTTCCGGAGTGATTCGGCCTCACTCGTTTATCCGATTATTGATTTTTTTTTGTTTAACCGCCATTCCGTTATTCTGTCATCTACCGCCATTGTTTGTTGTGTCGTATGCGTTTGTACTGTATTTCAGCTGTTTCAGTATACAATAGTTTGAAACATCTTTAATTTAATTAATTTGTTGTTAGTAAAATATGAAAAATTGAATTTTGAAATTAAATCGATCTTTCAAATATTGTATTTAGCTATAAAATGAAATATACTTGAAATAAATCAAATTTAAAAAACGTAAAAACGCAGATTAATTATAAAACAAACATATTACAATATACAATATTTCACAAAACTCTGTAACTTAATTTTAGAGCTAAATACAATATTTTTAAAGATCTGCTTAATTACAAAATTCAATTATTCATATTCTACTAACAACAAATAATCAAAACATACTATTTCGAAACGCAATCTTTAAATAAGACATAAGATACATTCAAAATTCATAGTAAACAATGTTTGTTTACTATGAATTTTGGATTATGATTTTGTCATTTATTAAAAACAAAAAATATTTATAATTTACACTATTTACAATTTATATTTTACATGTATCTCGTAAAAGCTTTTGAAATTAAAACGAAAAGTCGTTGTTGATGTACATTTCCATATTTTTATGACCTAAAAACCAAGCAAAAATTCCTATTTTTAATTGTTGCAAGTTTTTATCAAGGTTTGGACAAGCTTTGTCTAAAGCTTGGCTCAACATTGTCATTCTAACCTTGTCAGGTGCTTCTATAGACAAGCTTATGAAAACCTTGTCATTTTAACCTTGTCATATGCTTTTATAGACAAGCTTATGAAAACCTTGTCCTGTGTCAACTAGCAACCTTGGCATAACCTTGCAACAAGCTTACACCCTTGTCAAAGACAAGCTTGCACCCTTGTCGGGACAACCTTAAAAAGAGCTTGTGTAAATTTTAAATTGTTATCTGGGATTGCTTTAGAATATGTTTAGCAAATTACTCAAAAATAAAAAGATTATAGAACAGATTAAAATTTTGGGATAATGTTCCCAAAATTCAGTAAAAACATGAGATATTTACATGTAAGATGTGTAGTTTTTCCAGATATTCGCCAGAGAAAAAGAAAAATAATGTATGGTTATGAAGGCAACGATGAATCTTCAATTAATGCTAAAGATAATATTATTATCTTTATCATTAATTTTATCTTTATCTTATATTATAATACAATTCTTTTTAGCAGTACTAGAAAGTACTCCATCATCCCTAGGTGAAAGATTACAATTTTAACAGATAGGCAATCATGAAATATTTAAAATCATCCATAATATATAAGCACTTAAACAGTGGAAAGAGGAAGATATTTTAAACCATTGTAAATATTTACACTTAAAATTAACCAGCAGCAGAAATCAAAGTGCTCATGATCCCAGTAAACCAAATTCAAGTTTCCCGCAATTATTTGTAGTAGTAACTTCAACAGAAACTTATCAAAATAACTAGTAATCTAATACAAAACCATTGGTAATTTCGTGTTTCAATGTTGAAACACTGGAATACTGGAAATAATAGCGGGAAATTTAAATTTTTGCCAAGGGGCGTTATGGACACTATTTCATGCACATTTTCTTATCTTAATAGTTATAATAGTTTTTCTTGTATATAATTATTTTATTTATTATTTTAGAAATAAATATGCCAATTCTTATTATAATATTTATCTATAGAGTTTAGAGCTCCATCAAATCCCATAATGTCAAAATATTAATAACTGAATTGTAAATATTTTAAAAATGATAAAATTTACGGCTAGAGAAGTTCAAAATAAGGAATTCAATACCATGTTTTGGTATGACAAAAAGTATTTCTGGAAGATGAGATTGTATTTAAATGCACTAAGGATTTTGTTACACAAATTCTCATTGGATTAATATTCAGCTGCAAAAATCGTGAGAAAAGCATAGAGAACAAATGATCTGAGAATTTCCAAAAATAAACAATAAAAAAATTAGGTCAGTGTTTATTGTAATATAAGTTTGGAATTAAATAAAAATAAAGTAAAAAGGAAGGAATAAAGTATAATAAAGATATTTTATAATATTGTACTTACTTCCTTAATCGCACAGCAGCATCGTGTAATGGACTACTGAACATGTCTCTTGAATGTGAAGATCCAAGCAAATCAGAGTAGCTCTGCAGAATAACACAAGTATGGTGCCTTCCAATTTGTTCATAGAGGTAAGTCGTCATCCTGGAGTTGTTACCTTCATCTATAAGATCACTAAGTTCACTATCGGATGAACTCATGAGCAGAGTAATTATTAAAAGATATTTATTTGAAACGGCTATAATAGCCACGAAATAACAAAGATATCAAGTCCTCAATATTCCTAAAAGTTTGTTTATTACTCCAGAGAAAATAACTTAAATTTTATATAGTTTATTGTTAGAAATATCCGCTAGTTTGTGGGAAACCGAATCGAGAATTCCAAACAAGAGCAACATTAAAAAAAAACAATTTCGTAATTCGTTGTAATCGATTAAAAATAATGCTGACAACTTATTGAACAGCTGATTCAAGTTAGTTCCTACCTTAAAAGATGGCGCGGTACTTAATAACGAAAAAGGTGAAGTATTGAATTACAAAGAAAAAAAATAAGGATAGTTTACATAAATCAACATCAAAATATGAGTTAAATTAGTGAATGCAAATGCGGAGTTTATTGACCCACCTCTTATTAATTGTCGTCGCCGCAACCTTATTGCAGGGCCTTGCGAAATAGATAAATAAATAATTAAAACGTTATTTATTTCAAATTAACAATTACCAAATGAGAATTGTCGATATAATCTTCTGGTTGCCATTTCTTTTGGTAGATTCTACTAGTAACACTGTGGTAACACATTTAATATTTAAAACGAAAAAGAAAACGAAAAACATCACATGTCATTTCTTGGATGTTGGCCCATTTTAAGGCGGGCTTTTTAAAAGTGTGTTCGGAATTATCATCTCAAGAATGCAAAATTATTTAAAATGTTTTTATTTTAGATTATAAACAGATTTGTTTTTACAATAATTATATATTATAGTTTTAAACATGCAAAACCCAAAGCAAAGCATTACTATTTGAGTTTTGATTCACTATGGTTACTTCTGGTTACTCCAACTTCAATCCCTTCAATTGTGTTCAATTGTCAACTGTCAGCTCTTGGGGTTATTTTGTGTTTGACGTATTTAAACAAGACATTGGAAATGTTAAAATCTAGATTATTTTTTTCAAATTTAACTCGTTAAACGAAAAGTGTGCACAAATTCTAGTTGGGCAATTTTGCCTTATATCCTAAATATGTACGCTTCATTCCCCGGTGAGGTTATGGACGCTAACGGCAACGGAAAAAGAGGTCCGCAGAGACTGCGAGACGTCGCTAGAAGGCAAAGACAGGACTCGGATGGTGGAGGAGCGGATTCCCCAGACTTAGATTTCGTCTATGACGATACGGATATTGCTGCAAACGAAATCGCCGAATTATATAGCTATACTGAGCAGCCAGAATTCCAACTGAATGTTAAAGCTTTCGAGGATCAAATGGAACAATACCACCTACCTCCAAGCTGGCAGAAGTTGACCTTACACCAAAGAAAATCAGTCGTCATGAAACTGCTAGATCAGTTGGAGGTTAGTAACAAGCCATTGAGGATGAGAGCCGCACGTTGTATTCTATATATATGTCAAGGTTGCTGGGCTGAGGTACAATCCGATACAGAACAACAACAGTGGGCTTTGACGAATTGCATGTTGTTATATGATTTGGGAGTTTTTACTGCTTTTACGGATTTATTGAACATCGAAATCGAAAATAACGCTGCTGCGACCGTCGCCATGAAGAAATACACTGTTTCCCTAGCGGACTCTCAAGATTTACGTGTGATCCTATCAGTGCTTTACACTATCGCAGAGTTGATAAGGAACGAGAAGTTAAATGAGATGTCAGAATATAAATCGCAAGCAGAAGCATTCTGTACGGAGATTACGAACGTGTCTGGTGATGATATGATGATTATTAAATTGCTGACGATGGTGACGAAGTTCTGTAGCGGCGCTGCACCGCATTTCCCGATGAAGAAGGTTTTATTGCTGCTGTGGAAGTTGATTTTGTCCTCGTTAGGTGGAATGGAAGAATTGAGGAATTTGAAGATGGAAAAACGTGTCAAAGCCGGATTGCCGCCGTTAGAAGAAGATACTTTGGAAATTACCAAGAATATGAGAGCCTCATCTCCACCGGCGAGTGCCTCCGATCTCTTAGAAACGCAAAATTATAAACGGTGAGTTAAGACAATTTTTTATTATATTGTAGTTTGTTTTATATACTTAAGAACTTCAATTTGATATTTATCCAGTAACAAAAAAAAAAAATGTATGTATTCACTTCGTTTCACTTGAGCATCAGAAACCTAAAGCTAGTTCCATTCAAATCTGAGATAAATTAAAGTTATACAACTATATCAAAAAAAAATATATAAAAAAATTGCTAGTATAAATACTTCATTGGAAAAGTTCTAAACAGTGATGAGCAAATCACATTCGAATGATATTTCAAATATAATTTGAATCACTATCAATTAATGGAATCATTATTCGAAAGATTATTCAAACTGCTTCAAAATAGTTTACGTGAAAAAATGATTCTCTGACAGTGGAAAGGAATATGATTTTTTGTTTAATTAATTATTAATTTAAACCGCTCTGATTTTTTTGCTACGGCTCGCTTCGACTTTTCACTATGCGCTTTCCGATATAGACTGACTAGTTTCCACTCGCACGGGGATCTTTATACTCGCTGCGCGGACTCGAGAAGAAATTTACAAGTTTTCTGCTGGTTCAAGTCATTCGCGCTAGAAATTTCCATGACGTTGAACCTACATCTCAACTAGGGTGTGAACCTGAGGTTCTGTACTCTTTCATCTCTGATAGAGCGGTACGATCAAGCCGCTGGGGATGGATGTTTGGGAGTAACTTGTGATAAGTTACTCTTCAGGGAAGATTGATGATCGTCATTTGAAACTCTAATCCGAAGCTAAATATTCTGAAGTTTTACCTCGCTAGAAGGTGTTGAAGACGGTCGTGAGGTTACTTACAATTAGAGTAAGGTGGTTTCAGTGTTTTTGCTGAAATTTTTAAACTTTTAACTTATATAACTAGAAGTCGGACATTCTCCTAGAATGTAGTCTTTGAGGAAGGTGGTTTTTTGAAGCCGAGAGAAGTTGCCACTTTTAGAATGTGCAGTACGTTTTAAATAATTTTCGTTTGTTCCTACTTTTGGAACACCCTGTATAGTCGAAAATATGTTTAGGTTATGTAGCATTGAATTCTGTACAACTTTTGTAGAAAAGATTTTTTTCTAAAATCGATAATAGAGCTATAACCAAAGACGCAGTCTTCGAGAACGCCCTGTATAATGAAAAACATTTTTAGGTTATGCGGCATTGAATTTTACAAAACCTTTGTAGAAAAGAGTTTTTTCCTAAAATCAAAAATAGAGTTATAATCAAAGACTCAGTCTTAGGGAACGTCCAGTATAGTCAAAAATATTTTTAGGTTATGCAGCATTGAATTCTGTACAACTTTTGTGGAAAGATTTTTTCCTAAAATCGATAATAGAGCTATAATCAAAGACCCAGTCTTCGGGAACGCCCTGTATAATTAAAAACATTTTTAGGTTATGCGGCATTGAATTTTACAAAACCTTTGTAGAAAAGATTTTTTTCCTAAAATCAAAAATAGAGTTATAATCAAAGTCTCAGTCTTAGGGAACGTCCAATATAGTCAAAAATATTTTTAGGTTATGCAGCATTGAATTCTGTACAACTTTTGTGGAAAAGATTTTTCCTAAAATCGAATAATAGGTTATAATCAAAGTCTCAGTCTTAGGAACGTCCTGTATAGTTAAAAACATTTTAGTTTATGCGGCATTGAATTACTGTACACTTTTTGGGAAAAGATTTTTCCTAAAATCAAAAATAGAGTTATAATCAAAGTCTCAGTATTAGGGAACGTCCAGTATAGTCAAAAATATTTTTAGGTTATGCGGCATTGAATTTTACAAAACCTTTGTAGAAAAGATTTTTTTCCTAAAATCAAAAATAGAGTTATAATCAAAGTCTCAGTCTTAGGGAACGTCCAGTATTGTCAAAAATATTTTTAAATTATTCTATAAAATTTATATTTTTTTTGTGTATGTATTATTTGATATTATTGCTACCACCTCAATCCCCGGAATATTGACGCTTGTCCATCGTGTCCCTCGATCTTAACGTTGTACCAGAGTACTTCATAATACAGGGTGTATCAAATAGAAAAGTAAATTTTGCTTGGGTGTAACTACATAACATATAAAGCACAAACGCACCGAAACCGGATTTCATCATTAAAGAATAAAAAAAAGTAAAATTTAGAGCCAAAAATTCTTTAATCCGGGCCTGATGCAAGGAAACGTCATGTTAAGCAATCGCTAAACGTGGTATTATGTATAAATACATTGCACTCATTTAGTATTATTCTTAATGGTATGCCGTAAGTTAATTTAACGTCATTCTGAATAAATAAAGGCCAGTGTGCCCTTGTAAAAATAGCAAAACTGAGTCATTTTAAATTTCTTCTTTTTATAAAATAAACATTCCTTTTTTGTTAAGAGCATTCTACGTAAGTCTACAAAGTATTATTTTTAATAACCTGATAAGACGTTCGAGTTTCACCGGATATGCGACTTCAGTAGTTACAAAAAACGTACCACATGAATCTGAGTTATTTCTTTTGGATTTATTTAATCATATAACGCAAAATGAATTGAATCGAATTACACAGAAAAAAATGTAGATACAGAAAATTTGCAAACACGCCTTTTTACTATGATATCGCGCGAAAATGAATCTATACATTCCCGCGCTTTCGCCGATGCATCAAGCTTCGATTTTCTTTATATGAAATCATGATGGTCCTAAAAAGGATCGTTTTTTCGAGACGGGAAGAATTTAAATAAAATGTTCGAATTGGCTTGCACTCCAGCGGCGATCCATACAAATAACAGCGGTAATGGCTGAATGATAGTGGTATGTGAGGGTATACTCGGGACAGCATTTAGGTTGGGCACAGGTGCGGCTCTAGCCCACGGCATTTATAAAATATTTTTTTCTCGTTAATGCTTACAGATAGACCTCCTGTGCATTAAGACTTTTTGATTGTATATGATTACAGCTGCTACATATTATTATATTTACCTCTATATCTGATACACCCTGTATTTAATCCACCACAGCAATAAGATTTTCCGAAGGAGTTTGATGAAGCAAAGCTCGTTGGACGACCATGACTCCTTAACAATGGATTTGGAAAGCGGAATGGTGGACGGTAACGGGGATGAAGTGGTAGAATTGTCGGAATTCGACGAGAGAAGACCAGCCGACAACGGGGAAAGTCAAATCTACCCCAATTACTTACATCAACCGAGCACACCGCCTCCGGCACCTTTGCCACCCAGGGGACTGCCCTGGAAGCCGAAGGTACGTCTGAGGGACATCGATGTGTTCCTGAAGAACGCCAGGATCAAGTTCATCGGCTATATCTTCGATGACGATCGAGAAAGTCTGGCTGGGCTACCGCAACCGATTCACGAAGGTAAGTCGATGAAAGTGTTTATCCCGCTTGAGGTTTCGCCCTTCAGGTGTTAAGACTCTGAAGGAGCACATATGTACACGTCCCTGGCGGATTTGCAAGTCGAGAAAGAGGAGGAGATAGCACGGAATCCGTTTTCGACTAAGGAAGAGGAAATCGAGCTAACGCCGACGGAAATCTTGTATCAGGCGATGTTGCCGAATCTCCCACAGTATATGATAGCGTTGTTGAAGATCCTCCTAGCGGCGGCGCCTACGTCGAAGGCAAAAACGGATTCGATAAATATAATGTCGGACGTGCTGCCGGAGGAGATGCCCATGACGGTCGTTCAATCGATGAAACTGGGCCTGGACGTCGAACAGGCACAAGGAGATCATAGTGAAGGCGGTATCGGCGATCCTCTTGCTCCTCTTGAAGCACTTCAAGTTGAATCACGTCTGCCAGTTCGAGTTTATGTCCCAGCATCTGGTATTCGCCAATTGTATACCCCTGGTGTTGGAATTCTTCAACCAGAACATCATGAGTTACGTGGGAGCGACGAATATGATACCGATCTTGGACTTCCCGTCGTGCGTCATCGGCGACCAGCCCGAACTGACGGCGGAAAGTTTGGAGATCGGATACGCCGCCCCGTACTCCTGGCGGAACGTCTATTCTGCATAAACCTGCTCAGGATCCTGAACAAGCTGACCAAATGGAAGCATTCGCGCATCATGATGCTGGTGGTCTTCAAATCGGCTCCCATACTGAAGAGGACGTTAAAGGTGCGTCACGCGATGATGCAACTCTACGTCCTCAAGCTGTTGAAGATGCAGACGAAGTACTTGGGTAGACAGTGGCGGAAGTCGAACATGAAGACCATCAGCGCCATCTACGCTAAGGTCAGGCACCATCTGAACGACGATTGGGCGTTCGGGAACGATCTGGACGCGCGGCCATGGGATTTTCAGGGGGAGGAGTGCGCATTGCGGGCGTCCGTCGATCGGTTCAATAATCGCCGATACTCGGCGGCGACTAAGGACGCCGATTACGAACCGGTGGATAATTGCTTGAACAGCGTCCTGGGCGGCAGCTACGACTTGTCGGATAATTTCAAGAAGCACTACGCCCTCTGGTTGGAGCAGGAGGTATTCGACGTATCCATAGATTGGGTTAAATTAGTGCTGGGGAAGTGATTCTTCGGGTATCTCATTAGGATTACGAGATAAAGTGTGTTTAAAAGTGTGACTTTTTTTTGTAATAATTAATGTTTTATTTATTTAAAGATCTTGTATATGCAAATACTTATGAAAATAAAGTTATATATCAATCTCTCATATGATAGATTACTGATAATGTATATATATTTGAGTTTTCGATCATGAACATATGACTGTGACAGGAATAAAACTATATTACATAGAAGTGGTCAATGCAGCGTGAAAAGTGAGCTTATTTCCTACCTTAGTAATCGCCGATGTTATGTATATTATAATGGACACCATTCTGACGAATTCACACTTAAATCCGGAGTACCACAAGGCTCGAATCTGGCGTCTCTATATTAACATCTTATTGATGAATTGCTGCACACTCTTACTGTCCAGTGTTAGCATATGCAGACGACATATTATATGCAGAAATTTCTCTAACAACGATGTATCAAACTACAAGAAATCTGAATGTGTTTGTTAACTGGTGTCTCATTCATAAACTTCATTGAACGTACACAATGTCTCTTTATATCCTATATACGACTAGTATCTCCTGTCATATCAACTATACCTATGAATGGCACTCTTTACAGAGTAATCAGAAGTTAAGACTCTGAGAGTGACGTTTGATAGTCGACTTACTTTAACATCACGTAGAGATGCAATGTGCGAGTGCATTACGATCACTGGGATTTCTTAATGCGCGTATCCCGCTATTTTCACGACATAAACCTCATCAAGACTTGTACTACGCACCGTTATCAGTAATTAGGTATGCTGCTTAGGTTTGGTACCCATATATGCTTGGTGACGCATTACAACTTGATCGTGTTCACCGCAAATTTCTAAAATTTCTTTTGATGGACAAACTAGATGGAATCTACCCAGAAAGAGGAATTTAACAATGTCACCTATTAGAACACCTGGTATGCTTCCTCTACGGATAGAAAATACATTGTGTCAACAAACTTTAATTAAAATACTAAATAGCAAAATTGATTGTTCATATCTCTTAGAAAAAATTGCATTTTATGTGCCACGGATAGAAACCAACTTCAGACTTCCATATTTTGTATTTGCACACAATTGTATTGTTTTGTACTTTTTTTTATGTGTCCTCAAATTGGGTCAATTTGACCTGTTGGACATCAAATATACTATTATTATTATTACTATTATTATTATTATTATTGAAACCATTTTTATTTAAGGTTAAAGACAAAGTCAAAATAAGGTTACATCTAATCAATTGTTGATTTAATATCTCCGGCCTAGATGGCGCTATATATGTATGCAATTATAGTGACTTTGTACAAGAAGATAATGCAGGTTACGGGAACACTGTCGCGCCTAATGTATCGAATCCGGACGTCAGTAGTGTTCCTGCTAGTGTTGCCAACCGTCCTCGTTTAGCGAGGATTGTCCTCGTTTTGAGACTGTGTCCTCGTGTCCTTTGACAATAGAAATCCTCGCAAGAATTCATTTATGTACAACCAAAAGAAAAATGGTGATTACATTATAGGGATAAGATATAAGATAATATACAAAACGAAATGTTATAACCTTAAAAAAAAAATCTTCTACTGAATAAATGAGGGTTGATTGATTATTTGATTATGCCACTAATTTTCTAATTTTGGTCTGCTATCTCGTCCCCCCAAGTTTGCCCCCACCGAACACATGTAAAAAGTGGCAACTCTAGTTCCTACTAGTAATGGGCATAATAGAATGAAGAAAAAGGCATCATTCGATTATGACGTTTGAATTACGAACGATCATTCGATTATGAGTGATAATTGATTAACATAAAGGAAATGGAAATGATAACCTAAAAAAAAGGTCATTATATTAAGAATACAGAAAAATTATGAAGCACAAAAAAGCAAGTGAAGACATAAAATAAAACTTACAACTTTCATCAGTGATAAATCGAATGATTATTCGATTATCGAACTCATTCGATTACGCTCATCACCAGTTCCTACATCCAAAAGCCTGATTAGCGAATGAGCGGATAAGACGAGAATAACCCTAATAGCCAAATTTAAATTTCCCGCAATTATTCTTAGAAACTACAACGTTGAAACACAAAATTATCACCATTTTGTACTACATTAATAGTTATTTTAATGCCTTTACGTTGAATTCACTTAAATTGTGGCGGGAAATTTAAATTTGGCTATTAGGGAAGTGTTACTTGCTGTCGGCAAGTGTCACTTAACGTTTTGTCTTAAAAAATAATGACTTGTAGCGCTGTTTATTTTTGTTATGAATAAAATACGTTTGCATTTGACACGATATATTTTACCTGTATAGTATTTACAGGATAGCAGATTAGCACTGCCAAAACAAAAAGCATCAAAAGTCATCAAGATTAAGTAAACAGACATATGTTGTTACCTGTTTATTTTATGTATTGTTTTGCTGAATGTATACTAAAGATATATCAATCCTTGCTTATATATCTATAAACCGATTGAAGTACCTTTGGGTGTCTCTTAGATGGCGCGCGGCGTAGATAGGATTTTACGTTGGCGCAGAGCGCCATCTAACAAACACCCAATGGTGCTTTCAATCGGATTGAATAACTATTAAGATATATAAACAAGGGTATCAATAAACATATTTAATAATTTTAGTACCAGATGCCTCAATTGTCTTCTTTCATTTGCACAATTCATAAAAAAAAAAACGTGTCGGAGAGGGAAGTGCAATCCCGACTCAAAATGGCTGCTCTCTGTCATTTCCCGCGTTAAAAGTGCGTAAGTAGTATAAGTGTGGAATCTTATTAATAATAACATTAAAGAACAGACGAAATAACAGTTGTATAATAAACGCCGTAGAATTAGTCCGCAAGGATAATGTTATGTTTTTGACTACCGTCAAAATCAATAGTCTGAATAATAACTGCAGTGGCCCACTCCCTGTAAATTCATCCGGCATCCGCGAAAATTACAATATCGCTTCCTGCCTTATCTCTTCGCTGGCAGAATGCCTAGCGAGAATGAGAACCAGTGTCTAATCTCAATAAATTATATAATACAACTTTTTATGAATCATAGATGGCACTCTTTCATAAAAAATATTTATAAAATTACAGATTTTTGTATTTAAGAATTTACTTAATCGCGAATGTCTACAGATTTTTTTTTAAAATGCATCATAAGATACTGTTTACTAAATTAGAATTCTATATCGTATCGAAGCAATATTTTCCGATATTTATCTTGGTACCACTACTCTTGGAGAGATGGGGCTGGTTACAATTTTCTTTTTAGTCCAGGGAGTGGAAACTGAATACTCTACTTTGTCGACAAGGTTGTGTGCCACCGACTTCAGCACAACGAACTACAACTAATTCTGACGATACAATTCAAATAAGTGGTTTTCCATACTTTTAATACTCAAGAGTTGTATTTGATTATATACCAAATATTTCATCATTCAAATTTGTAATACATACTATTACACTTATGAAATATTTGGTATCTACACATACATATGATAAAATCTGAATATAAATACAACACTGAAATAATATATAAACATACTTTATATATAAATGTTATATCTAAAAAGTAGGTTATATACAACGACTTGTCTCTGTAATGTCTATTAGCTCAGATTTTGTATTTACCGCCAATTATAACTTAGGTTGGGAACGGCTCGAACTTTTAACTGTTTTAAGTTGATGTACGATATACGTTTGTATTTTTGTATTACATTTATATGATTATTGTACGATTGCATGTTTTAAGTGTTAATCATTAAAGATTACTAAGTAATAACCTAACGTGTTTCCAATTGAACAATCAATAACAACCAAGTAGAAAAGTAGAGTCTCTCACAGTATTAAAGCAGTTCAATACAGCACAATTAATGGGTCTTTGGCATCGTTTATGCAAATATTAAATACTTTTGTAAATTGTCAAGAATTCCCAATTATGCATCACTGACCTATGTTCACAATAAATCGTTAATCACTTTAATACAACGAAAACAGATGTCACTGAAGTTTTATAATAATCGCAATGAAAATAAAATAACCAAAAAAATTAAACCAAAAACGACCTATAACTACAAACCACAACTATAATAACAATAATAATTGAACATTCGCTGAAACTGGCACACACATTTTGTCCAAATATCGTGATAAGTAATATAGTGTAGTTTGTGTTTGTATTAAGTTTGAGTTAGCAAACTATTGTTATAGCTTCTGCGTACGGAATTAACCACACGAGTATCGTAAATATTTAAACAGCATTACAGTTTGGAAGCGCAGCACCCCAAGGGATTTATAATCCCTCAGATTGAAGATTATGGCGTAGCCATTTGAGTTATTGCAGCAATGGCAAAACTTATGATGTGCCAATCAAACATTTCCGATTAAGCTAGGAGCCAAGCGATAGATTTTCTAGGTTTGATCGCCCTCTCGAGATTTAAATATGTGTTATTGCTGTATACATCGTGTAACTTCACTTTTTGATAAACTACAATAATTTTGTCTTTTGACATCTTGTTATATAAAGAAAAAAAAGCAAAATCAGAGAATACGAAATATATATGAACAAAATATTCTTATAATCTTTGTATTTATATTAATAAATATAATATATAAACAAAATATAAATATCCCAGTAAACCAAATTCAAATTTCCCTCAATTATTTTTAGTAACTTCAACATTAAAGCATGAAGTTACTTACGATTTTGTATTATATTAATAGTTATTTGAATACCTTTAAGTTGAAATTATTGAATATAATTGCGGGAAATTTGAATTTGGTTTACTGGGATATTATACATGATTTTTTTTTTAAAACAAGACTTTTATCCTATAGAATTATGTTTTTAAACATAATTCTCTAGGATAAAAGTCTTGTTTTTCTACTAAACAAAATTCAAATTTCCTGCAATTATTGTTTTCATTAGTTTCAATATAGAGTTTATAAAACATCTACACAAAATTAAGTAATTTTATGATTAAATGTTTTTAGTAAAAATAATTGCGCGAAATTTGAATTCTATTTAGGCGACATGACCAGATTCGATTTTAAATAAATAAAACCCATTTTAATTACAATATTTTTTTATTAACGAGTAATATAGTAATATATAAAAATAAAGTTTAAAAAGAACAAATAACTCATATCCAAGCTTTTTTTTTAACAGCCTCTGTATAAATAACAAGCAACATTGAACAAAAGATAAATTATCCCTATCCTAAATAAATTATTTTCAATCAACGTCAGCATACAAATCATCTAATAGGTGTTCGAGCGATAATTTCTTAGTCAACTTCGGTTTTGGCTTTTCTAGCAAAATATATCCTTGCCATTCATCATCCGAAGGTGTTACTTCCGGGTGGGATCTGTAGGTTTCATAGTCCCAAGACTCCTCTACGTAAGATTCCAGTGGTGGTACATTGGGTTCGCCCCAATCGTCTTCTAAACTTGTGCGTTTCGACTGATCTTCACTACTCTCTGAGTCACTACTGAGGTAAGTTTTAACTGCACCATGTTGCCTTTGTAATAAATTAAAATTCTGTCTGTAATTGTGCATTTTTTCGCGATATTCATCGCTTAACAAACACTGCTTTCAAAGTGGTTATTTTCTAGATCTAAATATTTGTAACAATGCACGTCCAAATCGAATGAATCTAAAACGTTTTTGTATAAATCTAACAATTCTAAACTCACTAAACCTTTTAAAGCTGTCATTTCTGACAGGTTGTTATATTGCATTTTTAATATTCGAAGATTTCTTAAATTATTGAAAGTGGCAGGTAAAGTGCAGATGCAATTGTCTGACAGATCTAGAATTTCGAGTGTTACAAAATTTCCCACAAAATCCGGAAGCCAGGATAACTCATTGCAGGATAAATACAACTCTTTAAGCGTTTTAAAACAAGCCATTTCCGCGGGCAAAAAACCAAAATTTAACGACGATAATTCCAGCACTTCAACACTATTTTTCCACTCCGGATTATCAAAAAATGTTTCATGATTTGTAAAGGAATTTTTATTTGGTTTTTCATAATTATTAGATACGTTTAAACACTGAATAGTTCGTATTGACTTAATGAATGGAATATTTTTATTTAATACACTCGCGTTTTGTAATATAACTTTTCGTAAACAATATGAGTAGACTTCACTATACAAATTCTCATTAGTATCACCCAAGGAATTATTGCTATAATCCAATTCTAATAAATTTCGACATTTCACATGCACTATCCAAATTGGCACATATTCCATCCCATTCGATTTTAAATCTAATCTTTGTAGATTTGCCGCACATTTTGGTTCTGTTTCAAACTCATGAATGTTGTTGTAAGATAAATTTAAATCCTCTATCGCATCTAAACCGTTCGATAGACAAGCAGGTACAGATTTTAGGTTATTGTGGGACAGATTCAGCAACTTCAATGGTAAATTTGAGAGAGCATCAGGTAGCGAACTTAATTTGCATTTGCTGAGATTGAGATGCACTATTTTATCCGATTTTAGGTAGTGATGCTTCAATTGGAGGATGCAATTACATTCTTCTTTGCAGACGTGAATTGGATTAAACGTAGCAGCGGTTTCATGACGGGACTCTGTCGCTTTTAGTTCTTCTGATGTGGGCGATGGTTTGATGAAAACTTTATCATCCGATTCTTCGATGACCAGCGAAATTGTTTGATTAACCATATTTGTTTTCCCTTTATTTTATCGTTTTTCCCTAAACTGTCACAAGCAAATCACACGTGTGAATGTTTATTTTTTCTGTCAAATTTATGGCGCGAATTGACAATTTTTGCAGCTGATACGGAAGTTTTAACAAAAGTTCTGCAATCTTTTAAAAATAAATTTACCTAGTAATTCTTTTAAGTATATTTTTAGTATTTATTAAGAAGTATAAACAGAGAAAATATTTATTTAACTGTGACTGTGATATAAAACAATGTTTAAAATAATAATTTTATTATTGCATCATGGGAATGTTGCGTCATCTTGTGTAGAAATACGTAGTTATCTGGAAAACTTACATATTTTTTTTTATGTTTGATAAATTGATATTTATAAATTATAAATTATATTAAATGGTAGCAGGTTAGGAATTCAGATCGTTGATATGTTTTAGTAAATAGTGGTGATATAAGATTGTGCAAGTTTTAATTGAAATTTTTTATTTTCTTATGATATAGCTTTTCAAACATAGATGGCGCGCATAGAGATAATATGTTAAATAATAGATCTCAGATTTGTAGGTTCTAAAAGCTATTAAAATATGTCATAAGGTGCGTAATAAAGAGCTAGAAAATATGCAAGGGAATGAGATTAAAATTTTAGTTATTCTTTGTCAGACGATTACATTAGATTTAATTATCGCTATATTAGAATAAGTGAAATGCGTACATGATTCGGATATTTTCATTGAAGAAATAATTTCTATTTATGTTAGAAGTAGTACAAGGACTAAAAAAATAACTGAATAAAAATATTACAAAGAAAATATCCTGAATTATTTAAATTATTAAAAAGATACCGACAAATAATAATTACGAAATTCAGAAACGCACAAAAAGATAATTAACTACTTTGAGTTTGAATTATTAAAGTTCACCAACAAACTATCAAGGTTTTCTTCTGTATACCTGTTCTCTTACCATTTAAAATACTAAATGCGGATGTTAAAATCAATATCACATTGAAATGTAAAATCACTTGTGACTTGTGACAAACGAACGTCATTTTAAATTTGAACTGGTTTGGTGCTTGTAACATTTTTAACTTTCCTTTGTGTTGTTGAACTGTATGAAATGTTATTATTGTTCTTTTGTTATTGTATTCTGGTTTACTGCTCCTGATGAAACAAATAAAAATGTGTGGAATATTTGTATTTGTAGATACACACTGAGAGAAATGAAATGGTTATTTCAAAATTTTTTGTAGTGTCACGAATTTGAGCATTGATTTAACCATATTGCATTTAAGTGAATCATATGCTCCTATTTGAAACAAATATATTTATATTGTTGCACAATTTAGAGTTAATTTAACAAGATTATAGTGTTCAGGTGTTACCAATATTTTATCTTGTTGGTTTAATCCCACAAATTGTTGATTTGACATTTGAAAAAGGTGTTCTTTAAACATTTACTGTCGGTGTTAACTCAATGAAATGTAATATTTAATATTGTTACATATAGGTGATCGCACATGCGCACAGTCAGTCAGTATCCAACCTCCGTAGCAATAAGACCTATGTTTGTAACATTAATATTGAATAATAAAGATCCCAAGAACCATCGCGGAGTATATATATAACATGGCGCAGTCAGAATAAAAAACAAAGAAAATACAAAAAAAAAATCAGTGAGAGGAAGAAAAAGTGCAACAAATTATTTACAAAAAGTGTCAGAAAGGAACAAAACAAAATGGAGAATATATCTTAACCCGAGAAGATGAAAATGGAGGGCGACCTAGCAAAAAATTGGAGGCAATTCAAAGAAGATTGGCAATTATATTCCACCGCGAGTGATTGCAGTAGGAAAACAGCCGAAATACAAGCAGCGACGCTGTTACACTGTATAGGAAAGGAAGTTCTAGAAATTTTAAATAATATTGAAATTACGCTGGAAAACACATCGATCGACAGCCGGATGCAGGAGCAAGACAGAAGACACGTTTCACCCAAGTGCCGCACAAGGATGGAAGATCATTGGAAAGAGGTGTCCGGCAAATTCAAATAGGATCGTTTGTAACGGATTCGAACAATTCTAGAACAGCTCGGTGTACACGTTGTAATTTTACGCATGCGCAAAACAGTTGTGCAGCTATGGTAAAATATGTGATAAATGTAATCATAAAAACCATTTTGCCTTTAATTGTTTAAGTAAATTGATTAATATGATAAATTCCTTTGAAAATAATGATTATTTGGTGGGTAGTATTAAGAAATCGGTAAATGCTGATAACGAATTTTGGTTAAATTTTGTTATTAATGATTTATTATGAAACGTTAAATTGTACTTTCCTTTCAAATGTATGGATAAAACCTTAATAATTTTTTTAGTTATGTTATTAAGCTAATATAAGTTTAGTATATAATGTCGTAAGTGTTTTTCTTCTATTACCTACTATAGTCTTCGTAATTAGGCGATATATAGCTATGCGTTGCTATTAGCGGACCAATTGCTGAATGTGCGGGCGCATTTTTAATTTCATCGATAAATCCGTCGATTACAGTATATCTCTGTTTAATACATTAATGATACAGTAATCGATGGATCCATCGATGAAATTAAAAACTCGCCCGATCAGTAACGTGATTTTAAGCAAAATCGAAAATGGTTCCACTAACAAGAACAATCTTTTTCGTTATAACCACCTAAAGGTGTTGAATTACAATACAAATAGTCATTCGATGAATACTACAGGTAGGTTTAAAATGAAACAATATAAGTTTTGAATCAACATTTTCATAGTGGCTAAACCAATATTATAAAATTATAGAGACAATTATTACTTGGTGTGTTTACAACAAGTAACTGTGTTGGGATAATGTTGTTGTATTATTCAATTAGCAGGTAGAAATTGTTAATAGAAAAATTAAGTACATGTTCAAAGAATCACGCGTAGTCTGTTTCTTATAACATTTATTATTATTCAGTTAACTAACGCAATTTAATTTTTTTTTTTACGTATTGCATTAACACTACAATATCATTGCTCATATTGAAAAAGAAAAAAGTGTTCAATACACCGTTTTATTAGTTAATACAATACTTTTTTTCTCTCGGTGCATATTGCATACATGACAAATTTTGTGATTTTCTCTTTATATTGTACGCCTGAGTATTTTCGCTAAATTCATTATTATTATTACATTCCAATAAAAAAATGTGCATCACACATGTGTCACAACTGTATGACTTCGTTAGATTTGTTACCTACCTAAAACGCCCTCTCCATTCGTATTTAAATTTTAACATAGCCTGCATTCTTCCAGTGTAAATTTCCTTCAAAGAGGGATAGCGCAATTCTTTTCTTAGGCCTCAAAATATAAAAGTCATATTTTGTTATGGCAGAAAGAAAATCCAATCAATTTCACCACTATTTGGAAAACTTATTTCCCCAAGAAAAGCCACACAACCCATCTGCTGCCACTTACATATATATATTTTAATAATACCTCTCCGAAAGTAATCTTATTTCGCCAGTAAAAGAGACATCAAAGTAACACCAATGGGAAAAATTAATAACTACAATTCCTTCGGTATAATTCGTCTGCAAAACAACTGTCGCTGCAACTTTGATCATAAGTATAATTCTCACGTAATATGTGTTTTTTATCTAACCCGAAGACAAGGCCACCATCCGCCCGTTTCCCCTCCCCCACTCCAATCTCCAGACTCTTCGCCTGACTCTAATATGACAACATTATTTTAATATTTCGTATGGCCAAGGAGGACTATCAGCCTGTGGCCGTCTGGGAAGATTGTTTTATATTAAATAACTTCTGGGGAATGGCGACGTGACAAGGGTCGAAATAAAAACGTTATAGCTGGCGGAGTCTTCGATATTAAACTCACTCGCTCTTTCTTTTGTCCCCGTTCTTCGATTATCGGAGAGAAGGATGCGTGGACGAGGGGCAAAAACGGTTGGAAAAAGGTGGAGAGGGACTTTATCTATTTTCCGGACAGGCAGTAGGTAGGATAACGAGCCGGAAGATCCTATCTTGGAGGCCAATTAATACGGAAAAAAAAGGTACACCTTTTGTTTTTTCGACTCTATTATCATTCATGCGGAAAACGAGGTTCTCTAACAGCGATCGATACAATTACCTTCATCTCCTATAATAAAACGAAAGGTTATTAATTGAGAAAACGAATACCTACTAGCATTGTTTAAATATATCTAGTTAGTCAACGTAATGCATTTTCGGAAAAATAAAGTATCGCTCAGGGAAGTGATGCACTCTATCGGTGAATGTAAATTGATTAGAAAACGTGATAAATATAACAGGTATCTCGGTCAGAGTGGGAGACAGATTTCTGTGTTTTATCCATCTGCGGAAACGACGAATCCGTATCGGTGATTTACTGCATTGGCGGAATTGTGTGGCCTGGGGAAAAGGGAGGGTTGGATGCATGTGACGCTGTGACACGCACTCCCGATTAATTCTCGTGTTTGTTTACATTAGAAGATTAGAATTCTGAGGTATTCTGTTAATATATAAGAGAAATTGAAAGTATATTGCAAGGCACGTTCTTTGTTGACAAAACATTAATTGAACAATTTTAAAATTTGAGGTTTTTTCTTTTAAGAATGAAATTATTTAAACTTAAAACAAAAATCACTGAAAAGAGAAAGTTAAATCTAAAAGGACGAAAATTTGCCGAGAAAAAAAAACATAAAATTTTCAATCTTTTTTTTCATTTTTAAATTAATAAGTTGTTTTGTAACTTAATTTACTTATATTTATGATTATATAATAATCAGAAAATGTTTGTTTTATTAAGAAGATAAGTATTTAGTTTGATATATATAATCTGTAGTTTCGATGGCTTTTTATATTTAAAATTTTAATAAAACGCGGGTTTTTCGTTCGAACGTATATACGAAAACCTTCTTCTCCTCCTCTCTCCTATTGCTATCTTCGCTTCTCCCGTGTATAGCGGGAACGCTGTCGCTAACTTCAACTGGTGTAAAGGTGGGAAATTTATATAGTTTTTTCTTATATTACAAAACATTTTTTACTTGATTTACTTATGTTTACTATTACATAAAATAGAATTCGTTTTTTTATATAATGATAAAAAATGTAAGTTTGGGAGTACAAATCGCCATTCATTTTTACATATATGCACCACTTTACTTATTAAAAACACCATACATGATGATATATTCGCGCTCTTTCTCTTGAGCGGCTGAAAAGTTACGAGGTAACCTTTGGGGGCAACATATGTACAAGGTTACATCGTAACTTTTCAACCAATCAAGAGAAAGAACGCGTCATCACGTATGTTGTTTTTAATAGCTTTGTTTGTTTGTGTGCTTGGAGCAGTATCTACTGACGTCGTTATTCGTATGCCTATTTGTTGCTCTCTAAAGTGAGTACACTGAGAAAAATGGGCTAAGTAAAGTGTTTACTTGATAAAAAATTATTTACAATAGATAAAGTTTTACTTGGAACTATTCTCGTTAATTAATACCTACAACTAAACCCAGTTTCCTGAATGCAAGTGGTTCCTGTAAATAGTGCTTTTGTTAACGGCTATTACACAGCGTACCTGACAAATTTGTGGTAAGTAACATATTACTTATGACTACTAGTACTGTATCTAACTACAGTACATGCTTAGTAGAAGTGACAACAATGCTGATCGCGCAGGCGCGTGCTAGCGTCAAGTAAGAGTTACGGCCGTGGGAAAAGGTCGTCGAAAAAGAGTGGCCAAGGAGTACAGCAATTGTAGGCGAGTTTGGGAACGCAAATATATTAAAATACCGGGTGGGTTAACTCAAGGCCCCATCCGTATAAAAGAATCCAACGAAAGAAGAAGTACGAGAACTATAAGCAATCGGATGTTTCAAGATTGCAGTTTTAAACCACGTGGTGGGATATTTGAATTCCCCATCATTGTGATGATATCTGTGCCCGCTGGTGAAGTTAAACTGTGGATGCGCTAGCTGAGTGACAGTCTAAGTGCCACCTGCAGTTAGGGATACCCCGACGAAGTAGCCGTTTTTGAGGCGATCACCGGACATAATCGCTACGTACGCCGACAAAGGATCAACTCGCTGAGACAACGCCCAGTGCAAAGAACCAACAGAAACCGCAAGTTTACCGCCTAGGCATATTATTTCTTTGTTTGTTATTAGTTGTAACTTCAACATCTTTCATTCATATCAGGTAGTCACTGTATTGTCCTATACAAAATAAAACTTTACTATAATGACTGCTTTTTTTTTATAATAAGTATTATTACCATCTTAGCAAAATAAATGGCGATTTAATCTTCAATTTAATGCAATCGAAGCTGCAGCACACTGAATAGTAATTAAAATTATTCGCAAACAATTTTTGAATTACGCATTGCTCGGTACGCAGTACTTATAGTTGCGGTTGCATAAATAATCGAAGATTTGTGGAACTTTTTTTTTGTACTTTACCAACTTTCACACAGAGTACACAGTAAACTACTTAATAAATATTCACTAAACTTCCTCGTTTCCTACACTACCTATAGTTGAACAACAAATTTAAGGTTAAGTATATTGTATATTTTATAGCAAACATTACGTTTTGTATATATCAGGTATTTAGTGAATGTGCATTAATGATAGTCTTTCCTTATCACAAGTAATCTAAATAGCTTGTATTAATTATGAAGGTGTGATAGCTGTTATAGAATAGTTCACTTCACAGCAATACACCTCTACCTTGACAAGGGCAAATCTTTGCTTACTCCAACTACATATATTCTTTTAGCGTTAACTACTTTCAGTTTATTTATCATAAGTAACTTCATAAGTTACCGGTATGAAGCAGACCGTAAGTAACTTAGATTGCTTGTTTTAGTATCAGTGTTTAGGATCTTTTTTTATTAGTGCTAAGTAATCTGTGCTTTTGTCCCCTATCCAGCTGAACTTTTTATTTACGATAATTGTATTTTTATTTATGATTATTAATTTTTTTCTCTCAGTGTACATGTAATGGTGTATGAGAAAAAAAAATGTGTTGGACAGTGTTATCACAGCAATCTCTTGAATACTCTTCAAGAAGTTTATCATAATATTTGCCGTCGTTAAACAAATCGTCGCATGCTTAATTGCCACTCTTAAATAATTTCCAATAAATACAAAACAAGAATCATTTATACATGCCTCAACTATATCGATTCTATCTTTCCACTTCGCACATATATGCAAACGTAGCGATCTTCCTGAATGTATATCGGCTCGAGGTCATGTGACATCGGGCCCCCGTCCGCAACACGCGAATAACACGGAATGGAAGGTTTACCTTAGCGATAAATTTACATGGAAAGTGGCCCGCGCCGCAGTTCGCCTAACCCCGATGTTTTAGGTTTCAAACTAGGCCGAGCAACCAAACAATATGCGCGTTTTAGGTGTATAGATGTATACAGCTGGAGAAGAAAGAATCTAAACGATGGTAACCTGTGATAGTAAGAGAGACGACATACGGACATCAGATATTTCTTTCTCTGGCCCTATATATTTTACATTTTTTCCGTCTATTCAGTTAGATTCGAATAGAAGATGCCGCGAACAAGAAGAAGAAGAAGCAGGGTGAAGTGCTATCGTAATACAAGTTAAATTTTGCGTTAGTTTACGTTTTATAAGTATTTACTTCATGCTTCATCATATTTACTTGCAATTGCTTCATCAGTAACAACGGATTCAACTTTAACAACAACATTTAAAATAATTACAATGAAATTTGACATTAAGTGTCATGTGTCAAATTTATGTGCAATTCACTATAGTTGCATCATAAATACAAGCATAGTTGCATCTAAATTCTTATATTTGAGAACTGCCTTAACATTAATTACTTATTGAACGGTTAGAGAGGTTAAATGGCTTGCAATTAGGAGCTTTCAATGAATAATGTTTATCTCAGCAGCATTATATAGCTCATGACCAAAATAATTAAAGCACGACAAGGATATGCCATTCCTATAAATGGAATATTAATACAATGTAAATCAATTTCAATTTAATTATAAAAGCTAACAAAAAATTGATAACTATATTGTCAATTATTTTGCCTTAAGAGTTTACAATAATGTATCAACATTATCCTATCGATTTTATTATACGTTAAACTTTACCAATATATTCTTTTAGGTAAACATGCAGCAAAAATTCAAGGGGTTATTCCTTGGCTTATTCCAAGAATATTTTGTCCTATGATGATTTTTGAAAAACCTCTTTGTTTAGAAGATACAGGGCGAACAAGATTTGCGACAGTAACAACATTTTATTATCAAAAAGTACATGTAAAGTTACTCAATCTACAATAAATGTTCGAAATAGCTTCCTCCAACCTAGATACAAGCATTCAATCGTTTCGTCATTGACTGTCGAATTCTTTCGAACACACCAGGGTCGTTTCTAATTGAGTTATACCCAGCAATTATCCGATTTCGCAAATCGTCCAAATTCTCCACTGGAGTAGCGTAAACTATAGTACTTCAGAGAAACTCAAAAGAAATAATCTAGGAGGTTTAAGTCTGGGGATCCAGTAGACCAGTGGTCGACCAACTCAGCGATTTCCGTATGTTGCTGTTAAAAAATTGGGAGCAACCAAATTAAAAATAATAAATAAACATTTTCTAGGATACACTGTTGAAAATTTTAACACTTTTTTGACTAATTTAATAGTCAGAGAGGTTCCTTATTTTTTTTCGTGTTTTTGTCGAGAAACTATCGAAGTTTTACAATTTGACGAGCAAAGATAGTCAAGTATTGGTCTATTGCTAAGGGGTTATTTTGTCCAACTGACACGTGAATTATAAATACTTCTAGTCACATTTTATTTGATCTAGACTAGACAAATTTATCTAGCTGTTTAACTAAATGAATGCGATCTATTGGGTGTTTTAACACCGATTTTCTAAACACAACGTCTTTTTAATATGCAACTCCTATTTCTTAGTGCTATAATATTCTCTCTTTAAGACGTTTCCTCAATTATAAATATGCAAAACCACTCATTCACAAGTTTTGGTTTCAACTGAACGTACCAATTTTAAAATGATTGCGTAAATAGATGTTCCCAATACATCTTTAAGATGTTGAAATTTTTTATGCCCACTGGAATTAACGTTTAATAACACGAGGTTACACTTTGCAAGTCAGTCACATTTGGTGGTTTGTTTGGATATGTTAATACGGAGAATCAAACACGAAAACAGATACACGTGCAATGCAGGTGGTGCGTATAATGCAATACTGTATTAGAATAGGTGGGGTTTCTATATTTCTCTCCGAGGGAAAAATTCTGATTGGTTGACGCTTCTGAATGTCTAGAAAAATAGTCAATCCTCATATCTGAACAAAGAATTCACACGAAATTCTAGTCATTTCTGTTCTATTAAATACGCGTAATCAACTCGTCTGGCAAAGTTTGGAAAAATCAACACTAAAATATTTGACTAGCGCAAAATTAACGCCAACACCGTAATATTTTCAACAGTGTACAGCTGATTGCATAGATCTCAAGAGCGCCTGGCTAAGGTTAATTACAAGCTGTCATCACATCTAAGTAAGTTTCTTGAATATTTGTATGTATGTAATGTATGTATGTAGATAAAAGGGTGATGTTACACTGCGACCTGAAAGATCTGTTGTGTCCCCTATTCTTGCTGCTTTACAGCTGGCCTTCCAATCCTATTCCTTTCAGAAAGTGTAGGATATCAGAGGGCCCCAGTCTAGGTAAGTCTCCCTCTTCGATTTCACATGCTCCCAGGTGCAACGCCCTCGAGTTGCACAGTGCTACGCAGTTTGAGAGGAGGTGGATGGGTGTTTCATCCTGTTCCCCACAAAATCTATATTCAGATTCCTTTTCCAATCCAAGCTTACTCAGGTGTCCTTTCAGTCTACAATGGCCTGAAAGTATTCCTGTGAATATGCGAACATTGTTCTTACTCAAGTTGATGCATTCTGTAAACCTCTGCTGGTTATAAGTTCCCAGAAGAATTTTACTTTGCCTCACTCCCTGGAGATTTGCCCAGTAACTGGATTTCCTCTGCTCCATTTCTATTTTTAGTTTCTTTAGTATTGTACTGCTACTTAACCCGCAAAAGGGTTCAGGCTCTACAAAAGGCATTCCAGCCCCTTTTTTTGCAATGTTATCCGTTATTTCGTTTCCTTCCACTCCTGTGTGACCCGGAACCCATAGGAGAGTTACTTTATTCCTTTTGCCTAGCTCATTTAATTCCCTAGGCATTTCCAGACCATCTTTGAACTGATTTCATATGAGCTCAGCGCCTTGATGGCTGCTTGACTATCAGACATGATGATAATCTCCTGTTTTCGATAATTTCTATTTATATCGAACTGAACACATCTTTCAATAGCGTGTATTTCCTCCTGAAATATACTTGGATATTTTCCCATGCTTTCGAAATATGTGGTTCTAGGCCCATATATTCCTATTCCAGTTCCCTCTGCCGTTTTGGAGCCATCAGTGTACCATTTGATGGTATTTCTGTTCAAGTTCAAGATGGTGTTATGATCCCACTCGCTCCTGTTACTGAGCTTTATGATGAATTCCTTCACAAAGCTGAATTTTTTAACATATCATCCCGGGGCATATCCCAGGTTTGATCACCGTTAGGAGATTGAGGCCTATGCCTAATCATTCTTGAATATTTATCTAATAGCCAATTTATTTATGTTTAACGATTTACGATTATTTAAAACAATGTTTTAAATAAGTTTGTTTCAATTAAACCATAATTCCAAAAACAATAAATCATTAAATATCTAAGTAAGTACAAGTCACATGGCATTAAACTTATAGAAAACACCTCCATATGAACCTTTAACTCTAAAGAATACGTGTGAGGAGCGCTTCTTCAAAATGTACTACCAACTCTTAACGTTTTATCAAACTTCCTTTGTGAACCAGCCAATTTTGTATTTCAATTCCTCCTTTACGATATTTCTGGCGTACGATATAGCTCCATCGTCAAAAATGTCTTGATAAACATCTAGACCATCGACGACAGGAAAAAAGCACATCCTTTCTCCTTACAAAGGCATCCCAGTTTCCCTTCCATCCGCTTCATTCCCATCTAGCTAGCAACTGACGACAAACACGGACGCCCTCTCCATCTCCCCCCCTCCAATCCCGCACTCAGAAGCCGCTACCCGTCCGCAGATCTCATTGATCTGCCGGTTGCTGGTCCCGCCGGCGACTTCGTCGTCCCAGAGGCGCCGGTACACAGACGCCGAAACGGCGTCGTCTCATCAACATCTTCGATCTAATCGTTATCTCTACGTCTGTCCTTCTCTCCGCGGACTTGTCCCGGCGTGTGCGAAGGGGGGCGAGTCCGTTTCTATTATTCGATAACGTTATTCGAAAAGGGACATTCAGGGCCGAGTTATCGACGATGCGGGGCATACAGAGTGAACGATGGAAGATCGATAGTGTATGAACATGGGACGGTCGCTCTAAGACTGGGGACAATGGTCCTGTGACGTACGACGGCCCTCTGGGGACGACGAATATGAAACGGGTTTATGGAGATTTTGGTATACGATCGATGTGTTTGTTGTGGTGGATTCTATCTGGCGAATTGTCAGATCTAATAGATGATAACCGTAGCAAGGAGTATGGAATAAATGTAGACTAGGATTTGCAAAAGTCTTTCTAGAAATTTTACGCAATTTCCTGAAAGGATTTTTAGTATACGAGCAACACAACATGTTTTAAAACCACTAACGACAACGTATTTTTCTAATAAACTGTTATTGGTATGGTCTGCTACCAGCGAATTCTCAGGGCGTATTAGACAGTAGCAATTTTCCAGAGCATGAGACCAGATTGAATGATAAAAAAAAATTAAATATTGTTTATAAAAGATTATAGATATTAAATAAAATGAGTGATTGCAAAGTACCAAAGGATGGGGAAGAGGGATAAATAAAACAACGTTTATCATTTATTTCCCACGTTGCGACGGTTGGGGTCGTTTCGGCCAGTGAGGCGCCGGAGAGGTGTCGGATTGAGCGCCACTGGGTTGAGTCTATTGTTGCCTTCCTTGGCCCGACGCTGTCGCTCGGTACTTTAGCCACAGCCCAGAATGGCTATTTTCCAGTAGGGAAAACAAGGGATGAAAAAGTTAATTAAATAAAAAAAAACTAATGCGCCAAGGACAATAAAATTGAATTAAATAAAACTCAGAAAAACTATTTAAACAGCTATATTAACAGTTGATTAGGTGAAGCCAGACACTAAACGATTACAAAGTGTAAATACACGAAATGCATTTTTGGGAGTGACGTGTTATTGTCAAAAATTTGTATTACAAAGAAACAAGAAAAATCTACCTACTCGATCGAGCATGCAATTGAACACGACCTACCATTGTTTTAATGTGAAAAGAGGAAAGAAAAAAAGAAAATATCAAAAGTTACGTTAAATTAAACAATGAGAGCAAAGAAACTAAAATATCAAAAGTTACGTTAAATTATTCTGAATCCAATGGTAGTTCGTTACTTCAAATACAAAAAAAATAAATCTTAAAATTGACTTACATATAAAAACAATGCGCAACCGGTTGATTGCCACCAAACACCTCGGGGAGGAAGAAGTAGAAGAAGCAGGTGGATGAAGAAGGCTCGTGTCCGTGTACGGCTTGGGGACGCTGCTTGTGAGATCCGCGTCAGCGGGTTCCAGTGGAAGTTTTCGTCGCCAAAATACAATAACTCAAAAACTGCTTCCGTGGAGTAGTTTCCTTTTGACCTGATATCCCCCCACAGGGGTTACCGGACGGGTAATTTTGGTCAAAAGGGGGTACGGCAGAGCGTCGCCTCTTACACGGTTATGTCTACACACTTAGCGGGCTGGAGAGTAAGTGAAGTGAAAAAGGGAGAGGAATCTATCTCCCGCGCTGTGCCATTAAGTAGCCAATAGGATCCGAGTATCGAAGATTAAGGGTTTTGCACGTGGTCGTGTTTATACGAAATTTCTAACGTTGCAAGTACAGTGCGCACAAAAAATGTGCAGCAATTAACAAAAATGAATAAATTCGGAGCTAATTATGAACGGAGTTTAATGAAATTTACAATACAGACGCATCTAAATAGATACTAAAATTTGACAATTTAAGAATTTAGAAAATGTTAAAGATAAAAAACAACTTCAAGGTTAAACGTGACGTTATATGAAATAAGTAAATAGCGAAATTCTCGGTAACTAGTAAAGGTCAATGAATTTAGATGGTTTCAGATAAGATAGTGTACAGTTAGAGAAATAAGAAAAGGTGCGCAATGCTTTGAGATTGAAAAATGAAACAAAAATAGGCGACAATAAAATGGGTTAAAGACGGAATAGGTAAATGAGCAGTAAAATAAGTTCTAACATTCCTTAAAAAGAGATTAAATAAGAAAAGGTGTTTTCAACACATAACAAGATGATAACCGTAGCGAGGAGTATGGAATAAATGTAGACTTGGATTTGCAAGTCTTTCTAGAAATTTTACGCAATTTCCTGAAAGGATTTTTAGTATACGACCAACACAACATGTTTTAAAACCACTAACGACAACGTATTTTTCTAATAAACTGTTATTGGTATGATCTTGGGTTTTTTCAATAATTTTTACATTATTCACATTCACTTCAAGTATGCTACATTCATAGTTTTTTTTGACATGTTGCCGTTGGATTGCGATCGCTTCATTTTTAGATTTTATTTAAAGATTTTTTATTTCATTTAATTTAAGAATTAGACCCTGCAACGCCATCTATCAGTGAAATTTCGAACTCCTTGCTCGTCACAACGCATCTTACCGTGATAGCAAAATTTAATGTCTCATTTTCGTCATTTACTTCCAAATTAATTAGTAATTCATTGTCAGTTAAATTTGCTTTTCATTCTTCAATTATTAGTTCAAGTTTTATTCATTAAAACCTTTTCTTTTGCGTAAATTATTCCGCATTGTTAAGTTTGTCACTTGACTTATTTGATTCACGTTGTATTTTCCTATTTCCGTCCTCTCGCTAAGCAAGAGAGACGCAGAGGCTTCGCACACCATCTCAGACGCGTTGTTCACGTTGTTCCGTGCAAATTTCAATTTAGTTACTACGGTGTGGGATTTTGTCGCGCGAGAAACTTCCAATATCGAGTGCATTCTTGTTTGTGTATCCTGGGACTGCCAGGAGATTTGTGTCCTTTGCATCGATATTCCTGAAAAGGGTTTTGAAACAGCAGCGTCAAGCCGGCATTCCATTTTGGACGGCCACTGGACCTACTACTGCTCTTACTACTACTACCACTTTATTTTGGCGTTGAGTGAAACCAAGAGGGTGAACGAAGTACTTAATTTGGGAGACTGAATCCAGATCGTTGAATTCGAAAGGGGACCACGCCTTGACATCAGCGCAACGCGCTCAAACCACCCTCCCGGACGCAATACACTGACACTCTTAAAAATTTACCAGCTAAGTC
Source organism: Protaetia brevitarsis (assembly GCA_004143645.1). Lineage (NCBI taxonomy): Eukaryota > Metazoa > Arthropoda > Insecta > Coleoptera > Scarabaeidae > Protaetia > Protaetia brevitarsis. The sequence goes on from RXPK01000103.1 coordinate 2,949,031, forward strand.
GTATATTTTAGTTTTATTATTTTCTTTTCTTGCACCAAATTAATATTTCATTATTTTATTTTATTATTTTTAAAATCACATGACACAAACCTTCCCGCCAACATTATTAACCTAGACATTAAGAATAACATCTATATTTCGGAATTATATCATAATTAATAGTTTAATTTATTATTTAAGTATCCAGGTTAAGACCGAACATTCCTATACTATCATCGTAACCTATGTTAAGATTTAACTTTTATTGTAATCCATTGTATTTTTATTATCTTGAATTTTATTTGTTTGTCAAATATACAATGTCATCCAAAAATTTGTGTGTCGAACCAAATTATTTCGATCCAAGAAGACCTTAAGCTTGAGAGCAAACGAACCCCGTAACAGACAGTCGATTCGCGCTTAAAATATAGAGAGCACTGGGCAACTATTGAAAAAAAAAAAACTTTCCTCCGCACTTTATGGCGTTAGAGTTTTACGTGCTTGCGTTAACCTACGTTCTCTAAAATCATTTTATTACGCCGCGTCTTCGATATTGCTTAATTTTTTGGGGTTCGTCCCTTGATTTCACCAGGCTGTTTCTTCTTCTTCAAAAAATAAAAATAAAATAGTTAGATGTATGGTTGGGGCAAGTACACGGACATCATGTCGATCTATATTTAAACAACTGAGAATATTGCCTCTAGCGTCGTTTGTGTATTTGTGTAATTTGAAGCTAAATTTATGGATTATAAAATGTTAATTTGGTATTTGCAATTGATTGTCTCAGTACTTGTACATAGTATAACCGTAATTCTGTTTCTTTGTGACGCGTTTAGTTTAAGATCCTTCTCCGCCGCGCGCCGTCCGCGAAGCATCGTCTCTACGCGCTACAAAGTCGGTTTACGCAGAATCTGTCTCCCATAATTTCCGTTCAAATTCCGTGTATTACGTTACGAGTGCCGGCTTTAGGGCTGCGCCTCACGTAGTCTCCGTTCGCTTCCGTGTATTACGTTACGAGTGCCGGCGTTAGGACTGCGCCTCACATAATCTCCGTTCAAATTCCGTGTATTACATTACGAGTGCCGGCTTTAGGGCTGCGCCTCACGTAGTCTCCGTCCGCTTCCGTGTATTACGTTACGAGTGCCGGCGTTAGGGCTGTGCCTCACATAATCTCCGTTCAATTCATGTATTCGTTACGAGTGCCGGCTTAGGGCTGCTCTCACGTAGTCTCCGTCGCTTCCGTGTATTACGTTACGAGTGCCGGCTTAGGGCTGTGCCTCACATAATCTCCGTTCAAATTCCATGTATTACTTTACGAGTGCCGGCTTTTAGGGCTGCTCCCACGTAGTCTCCGTCCGCTTTTCGTGTATTACGTTCGAGTGCCGGCGTTGGGCTGTGCCTCACATAATCTCCGTTCAAATTCCATGTATTACATTACGAGTGCCGGCTTTAGGGCTGCTCCTCACGTAGTCTCCGTCCGCTTTCGTGTATTACGTTACGAGTGCCGGCGTTAGGGCTGTGCCTCACATAATCTCCGTTCAAATTCCATGTATTACATTACGAGTGCCGGCTTTAGGGCTGCGCCTCACGTAGTCTCCGTCGCTTCTGTGTATTACGTTACGAGTGCCGGCGTTAGGACTGCGCCTCACATAATCTCCGTTCAAATTCCGTGTATTACATTACGAGTGCCGGCTTTAAGGCTGCGCCTCATGTAGTCTCCGTCCGCTTCCGTGTATTACGTTACGAGTGCCGGCTTTAGGGCTGCGCCTCACGTAGTCTCCGTCTGCTTCCGTGTATTACGTTACGAGTGCCGGCGTTAGGGCTGCGCCTCACATAATCTCCGTTCACATTCCGTGTATTACGTTACGAGTACCGGCTTTAGGGCTGCGCCTCACGTAATCTCCGTCCGCTTCTGTGTATTATTGTGAAGAACAGTTTTTTGATATTTAAATGTCAATTCGTCGCAAATGTAGCAAAAAGAGTTCGGCTGGTTTACGCACATCATTGGCATTCTTACAGCTGATTAATAACTTGAATGCACCACAACGCAACACCCTTTAAAATGTTAACAACGTCAACGTAGATATTCATTCGCCGAGCTCTACCCGACAACTGAAATCACAAGAGATGTTATCTGGGAATGGGAAATGCAGGTCTTAACACGTCAAGACAAGTTCAAACATTACCCATTGCATTCTGCTTGATCAATTCCGAGCTTTAGCCAACAACGTCTGAAATAAATGAAATAACGTCAAGACACGTTCTCTTATAGTACATAGAATATAAGAACTAGGGGTGACGGAGAAATTTTGAAAACATAATTGATTTCAACATGCAAAAGTATATGGAGATTGTGCTTGGGACAAAAGTCTTGTTAACCAGTGTAGTTTATCTAATAACTGGCATGTTATTAGATACTTGGAATATACAGGGTGTATCAGATATAGAGCTAAATATAATTATATGTAGCAGCTGTAATCATGTACGATCAAAAAGTCTTAATACACAGGGGGTCTATCTGTAAGCATTAACGAGAAAGAAATATTTTGTAAATGCCGTGGGCTAGAGCCGCACCTGTGCCCAACCTAAATGCTGTCCCTAGTATACCCCCACATACCACTATCATTCAGCCATTACCGCTGTTAGTTTTGTGTGGATCGCCGCTTGGAGTATAAGCCACTTCGAACATTTTATTTAAATTATTTCCGTCTCGAAAAAACGATTCTTTTCAGGACCATCATGATTTCATATAAAGAAAATCGATTGATGCATCGGCAAAAGCGCGGGAATGTATAGATTCATTTTCGCGCGATATCATAGTGAAAAGGAGTGTTTGCAAATTTTCTGTGTCTACATTTATTTCTGTGTAATTCGATTCAATTCATTTTGCGTTATTTGATTAAATAAATCCAAAAGAAATAACTCAGAGTCATGTGGTATCGTTTATTAACAACTAACTCTCGATTCGATAAAGCAAAAGAAAAATATTCACGTTTTTTGTAACTACTGAACTCGCATATCTGGTGAAACTTGAACGTCTTATCAGGATATTAAAAATAATGCTTTGTAGACTTACGTAGAATGCTCTTAACAAAGGAATGTTTATTTTATAAAAAGAAGAAAATTAAAATGCCTCAGTTGTTTGTTATTTACAAGGGCACACCTGGCCGATTGGCCTTTATTTATTCGTAAATGACGTTAAATGACTTCGCCATACCAGTTAAGAAATAATACTAAAATGAGTGCAATGTAGTTCTTACGCTACACAGTAGCATACAGCCCGATGAAAAAAAAATAAATTTTAAAAGAAATACATTAATTAAATTGGAAAAAATCAAATTTTGTATATCCCAGTGTCATCTATCTTTAGTAATTTTGATACAGAAGTGTGTTCTCTCCTCTGCCAGATGGCATGCAGTGCGAGAAATTTCCGATCGAGGGGCGGTGACATAAAAAAAATATTTAATAGCTCGTTACTTTCTTATATATTTCAGTAAGAGTAGAGATTTTGAGCAAGGACGTTGTCAGTTGTCCTCTCCTTCAAATTCACTATCAATGACCAGTTTAAATGATATCCTAGGCATGATAATGTCGTGCCTTAATAGATTCAATCTATTAAGTAAAATTAAAACATTTAATTGTGTGGATAAAAGTGATTTTATTTAATAAAAAAAAATTCTAAATGTGAACTTGTTTAATATCAGACATAAATCTATGGATAATTATCTCAGGTAAGTCCGTGAGTCCGTTTAATTAATAACACTAAAGTTTGATTTGTAATTCCACCTTTTGTAATTCAAATTCATAGTTTCGTACTTAAATACGTTTAAATTAAATTTCAAAATTCCCGCAATTTCTGACCGTTCAAACGGAGTTATGTTAGGCTTAATGAGACGTGTGAAACAGAGTAGCCAACCTTGATGGTAAATCACTGGATATTGGTTCGTAACGTAAATACATATTGAATACATATAAAGCTACCAACTTATACTAATTTCCCCAAGTAACTGGAGACCGCTTAGCTATGTTACAAACAATTTCTGACCTCAATTCTTTCTGAACGACTAAAAATGCAATTTCTTATAAGTATAATTAAATTTGGATTGGAATTGAAATAATACGTTTATTTTTTAGGTAGATTTGACGAGAAATACCTTCTGTGAGCATTGGAGTAGTCTGGAATGTTCGAATCGGATTCGGATCAGGGCCCTGGTACATCATAGGTAAATCAGATCACGGAGTCTGGCTCAATCAGGACGGGGAGCATCACAGGAAACTCGGGAAAAATCGTCGTTGAGGAAAAATTACCCAAAAAGGTTGCGGGTAATTTGGATAATATTTATGTGAAAAACTTTGTTTAACAATTAACCATTATTTTTAGGTTGTAATTTGGGATAAAATTGGATTTTATCGAAATAGCCGTTAATTTTTTCAAGAACAAAATGAAATGGGTCTGCCTCTAACAGAGTTCGGTTAGTGAATGGTTCGAATTGAAAATGTTTTAACTGACTTGGAAGCGATTGTCTTCGTCAAGGAGTCCAACTGTCTGTGAAAATCCGTTAATATAACCGAAATAAGGGAACATCCATTGTTTTATATGAGAATGCCATGTGATCGGCAAGAACCTATCGGATGTTTCAACGAAGTGAAATAAATAAAATTACAAAATCTGGAATCACCTTACACTTGTTATATAACAAAGGTATGAGCCAGTAGAATATGTGAAAAATACATTTGAAATTTTTAAACACTTATTACTAAAAAAATACTAAAAAAATTAACAATCTTAAAATTCATTATTGCACCTAGAAGGTAGGCAACCATTTATACACATAGAATTTGTTACAGAACCAATTTCCAGCGATTTTCCATGTCTTTCTGTTGACATATCAAAGCATTGGACTGCCAATGCATATAAAAACCGTTATTAGACCTAAATTTGAACGAAATACATACACGGTAAAAATAATAAAACTGTTACACTTGAATTAAACGTGGATCCAAATCTGATCTGTCAATAGCTATTGTAAAATTATACTATACAAATTCTAATATTCATTTTCGATGTGTAGGTGTATCACTGCTGATCATCTTGCTTCCTGCAGGGAAAATTCTAAAGGAAAACGCCTTGAAGGACTTGCCAAATGCAGAGATTTCCTACATCACCTGGACATCGTCTAGCTGTCTGCTGCTACATATTATATCCTTTTCTATTATATCTAATAAGTTTTAAAATATAACTGAGTAAAATAGTAACATTCCCTTTTTAAATAATAGTAGAATATCAAGTACTCTCTCCATAACAATATTTATACATATACCCATGTTTAGCGGGTGCGTACATGGACGTTTCCTGCATCAGGCCCGGAACTTAAAGAATTTTGGCTCTAATTTTTTTTATTCTTTAATGATGAAATCCGGTTTCGGTGGGTTTGTGCTTTATATGTCGTGTAGTTAACACCCAAGCAAAATTTACTTTTTTATTTGATACACCCTGTATTACGCAAGAGGGATGTACAACGTCGTTGCCTTTACCCCATCAGTAACAGCTTCCTCTTTTGACACCTCCGGTATATCCAGACGAAGTTTCATAACATATCAGTCACAGCCATCTACGATTACATACAAATCCCGCCGGGGAACTGCGGACTTAACATTCAAGACGTATTGAACTACAGCAGAACGAAATTCACCCCACACAAAACGACGGGACTGCGCCGCCCTCTATCCGATTCACCCAAACCATAGGCAGACGGTAGCGGTCGACCCCATTATTATTCGCCATATATCGCGTCGGTTTTGGGGGATCCACGGAACACCTCCTGAATATTTTAAGCGCTGGGGTTTTCCTGTTTCGCGCGCGTACGACACGGACCGCGCCGGGCGGCACGGCGTGTCCGTTTCGCGTGACGTGACACCGAATTTCGGAAGCAATTACCGGACATAGGTCACACCTGACCGGTCCCGTGCCCGCTAGAAGAGTTAGGTTAAGTTTAGGCGCCCTCTCGTGACGTGCGTGGTAATCTAAGGAGTTCGAGCGGCCGGCGTCACGTCGCGTCGGTGAAATGACAATCTGATTTATGTGATTTTAAAATGGTCAGTGCATTTTTGTGTAAGTCCCGTTGTTTTATAAGCAAATGTATTGATGTT